>VSMD01070147.1:0-27141 GCA_008750895.1 Mirza zaza
CGTTTGAGCTCAGGAGTTCGAGACCAGCCTGAGCAAGAGCGAGACCCCATCTCTACTATAAATAGAAAGAAATTAATTGGCCAACTAATATATATAGAAAAAATTAGCCGGGCATGGTGGCACATGCCTGTAGTCCCAGCTACTCGGGAGGCTGAGGCAGCAGGATTGCTTGAGCCCAGGAGTTTGAGGTTACTGTGAGCTAGGCTGACGCCACGGCACTCACTCTAGCCTGGGCAATAAAGTGAGACTCTGTCTCAAAAAAAAAAAAAATAGTTTTGATCTTAGGGACCTTCTAAAAGTCCTATATATTTTGAGAAATTCTGGAAGAGAAAAAAATGTAATGGACAAATATTTACCTGTTTCTTCTGTTCCGTGGGGGACAAACACTTGGCACCAACCTTCTGAGCTTCCTCAAAAAGGCTGTCAACAAAATATTCACAGTTTGTTTCTTGATTATCACTACGAGGTTGATTGTCAGATCCTGTTTCACAAGCCCTAAACAAAAAAAGAAAAATAAGCAATATTGACTATCAGTTCTCTAAAAATTTTCATAAGTTGTTCTAGTTAAAGGATGCTGAACTGAGATGTTACCTCCATGACTATAGCTCAGGCAATTTTTTTTTGAGACAGAGTCTTGCTCTGTTTTCCTGGCTAGATTGCTGTGGCATCAGTCCAGCTCACAGCAACCTCAAACTCCTGGCCTCAAGCAATCCTTCTGCCTCAGCCTCCCGAGTATACCTGGGACTACAGGCATGCGCCACGATGCCCGGCTAATTTTTTCTATATATATTTTTAGTTGTCCAGCTAATTTCTTTCTATTTTTAGTAGAGATGGGGGTAGGGGGTATTGGGTCTCACTCTTCCTCAGGCTGGTCTCAAATTCCTGACCTCAATCGATCCTCCCGCCTCAGCCACCCAGAGTGCTAGGATTACAAGCTTGAGACACTGGATGTGGTCCAGGCCCTCTTTTTAAGTTAATATAATAGATATGTGATCTTGGGGAAGTCATAAACCCCTTTTTAGTCCACAGCAGTGTTTTCTCAACCTCAGGTCTATTGACATTTGGAGAGGGATAATGCTTTGTGTGTGAGCTTTCCTATGCAGAATATTTATACAGGATAGCCTTTACCCACTAGATGCCAGCAGTATGCACATCCTATCCTCTCCATCCCCTCTCTCCAGTGTTATCACAACCAAAAATGTCTCTACACATTGCCAAATGTGACTGGGGACAAAATCTCTGCAGGTCGAGAACCACTGGTCCAGGGTAAATAATGTATTCTTTTCAAAGAGCTCAAAATTACCTTAAAAGGGGTTACTATGTGTTTTTTGGTAAAAGAAAATACACCTTGAAACTAAAGGTGACAATGCATCAGGAAAAACTGTAATTTTGCTCCTATGCACACTTCAGAATGAGATTTCCCACTCAAGACTTTATTTATAGTAGTTCAATACTGGTATGTATATATGTACATAAGTGTGCACATACATACATATTTATTTATTTAGACTGGGTCTTGCTCTGTTGCCTAGGCTGGAGTAGAGTGGCACGATCATAGCTCCTCACATAGCTCCCCACAGCCTTTAATGCTTGGGCTCAAGTGATCCTCCTGCCTTAGCTTCCCAAGTCGCTAGGAGTATAGACAAGAGCTACCACACATTTTTTATTTCCATTTCATCATACAAGAAATACCACCTATGATGTCGTATGCTACAAACAGAAGGGTTTCGCTAAGACCTGAGATTGTACAAAAAAGTATTGAAAAATATTGAAAAGTATTGAAATATATTGCCGGGTGCGGTGGCTCATGCCTGTAATCCTAGCACTCTGGGAGGCAGAGGTGGGTGGATTGCTCGAGGTTAGGAGTTCGAAACTAGCCTGAGCAAGAGCGAGACCCTGTCTCTACTATAAATAGAAAAAAATTAATTGGCCAACTAATATACATAGAAAAAATTAGGCAGGCATGGTGGCACATGCCTGTAGTTCCAGCTACTTGGGAGGCTGAGGCAGTAGGATTGCTTGAGCCCAGGAGTTTGAGGTTGCTGTGGGCTAGGCTGACGCCAAGGCACTCCAGCCTGGGCAACAAAGTGACACTCTGTCTCAAAAAAAAAAAAAAAGAAATATACTTTCTCAAATTCTATAAATAAAAACAACTACTGATACTTTTATAGCTCTTATACTGTGCCACGAACTATAATGTAAATAAATACTCCACACAAACCCTGCTGCTAATCTGTCTCCCAAGACTATGCTACTAACCTTGATATTCTACTGTTAGGGTAGAAAGGCATAGCAGGTGCTCAGCACATGGGTGGAGAAAGATTTCTTATCAGGAATTAAGATATAAAAGTAAAATTTATTTTATCTTTTAGAAAGACAGAATGAAAAAGAGAGAGACAGAGGAAAAGGGGAGGGGACAGCAGAGAGATGGCCTTGCATCCTAAAGAAAGAGAAGGGAGACGTCATCAGCTAGCCAAGAGGCTAGCAGTTGTTATGGGGACAAAAAGAAAAATAGTTAATTGTTGTGAATTGCTGTATCCTCTCCTTCTCTTCTTCTTAACTCCAAGCAGATAATGGAATCTGCTGCATTCCTTCCCTTTGCTTAAGGGATAAAGGGACCATGCCCTCAAGATATGATTTTGTGTTGGGTTTGAAGTCTGGAGATTGTCCGCCATGCAGTCATCCAGGAACTTTTCAGGAACTGCTCCAGGTGGTAGAAACAGATGCTAAAAGGCAGAGTTAGTTAATAGGTCTAGCACAGTAAAAAAAAATTTACATTTCCTTTTGCGTGGCAGGACTCCTTTGAGATGGTGAGAGTTCAGCAGGGCACCTGTTACCTAGGTGGAGAAGGAGCAAAGCTGATTTATTTTGCTCACAAGACCCACTGTCCTTTCATCTATAAAGAACTATTCTAAGGGCCTGCACAGTGGCTCACGCCGGTAATAGCACGCCAGGAGGCTGAGGCAGGAGGATCACTTGAGGTCAGGAGCTGAAGAACAGCTTGAGCAAGAGCAAGACCTGGTCTCTACTAAAAATAGAAAAAATTAGCCGGGCAACTAAAAAAATAGAAACAAAAAATTAGCCAGGCATGGTGGCGAGTCCTAGCTCCCTGGGAAACTGAGGCAGGAAGACCGCTTGAGCCTAGGAGTTTGAGGTTGCTGAGACCTAGGCTGATGCCAGGGCACTCTAGCCCAGGAAACAGAGCAAGACTCTGTCTAAAAAACAAAAACAAAAATTAAAAAACGATTCTAAGTACCTTACATGTGTCAACTCATTCAATCCTTACGATGGCCCTAAAAGGCAAGTATTATTTTCATCCCCATTTAACAGACAAAGAAAAAGTCTTAATGTAATTCGCCAAAGATCAAAAAGCTATTAGGAGGCAGAGCTGGGAAACTGAATCCAAGCTACCAATGCTTGTGCACTTAATCATTACACTAGGCCTCGTGCCCTGGCTCACACCTGTAATCCTAGCACTCTGGGAGGCCGAGGCGGGTGGACCGCTCGAGGTCAGGAGTTCAAAACCAGCCTGAGCAAAAGCCAGACCCTGTCTCTACTATAAATAGAAAGAAATTAATTGGCCAACTAATACATATAGAAAAAATTAGCTGGCCATGGTGGCGCATGCCTGTAGTCCCAGCTACTTGGGAGGCTGAGGCAGCAGGATTGCTTGAGCCCAGGAGTTTGAGGTTGCTGTGAGCTAGGCTGATGCCACGGCACTCACTCTAGCCTGGACAACAAAGCGAGACTCTGTCTCAAAAAAAAAAAAAAAAATCATTATGCTAGACTGTCTCTCGAAATAGCCATCAGTGAGCTAGGTGTGGTGACATGAGCACATACACCGAGCTACCCAGCAGGATCACTTGAGGCCAGGAGTCGGAGGCTGCAGTGTACTATTATTGTACCTTGGAATAGCCTGCTCCAGCCTGGGCAACATAGGGGAAACTCCATCTCAAAAAAAATAACATAAATAAAAATTTTAAAAAATAGCCATCCTCTGGGAGGCCGAGGCAGGCGGATCGTTTGAGTTCAGGAGTTCGAAACCAACCTGAGCAAGAGCAAGACCCCGTCTCTACTATAAATAGAAAGAAATTGGCCAACTAATATATATATTAAAAATTAGCCGTGCATGGTGGCTCATGCCTGTAGTCCCAGCTACTCGGGAGGCTGAGGCAGCAGGATTGCTTGAGCCCAGGAGTTTGAGGTTGCTGTGAGCTAGGCTAACGCCATGGCACTCACTCTAGCCTGGGCAACAAAGTGAGACTCTGTCTCAAAAAAAAAAAAAAAGAGCCACCACTATATTGTTATTAAAATGCTGGTGCCTGGGGCAATGTTTCAGTTCTCTGTATACTTTTAAAACAATCCATATTACCGCAAAGCATTAATTATACTGTTTCTAAAGCAATGACATGATACCTCTTTACACAGAAACAGTCACACACTAAGATTTCTTATAATACCAAGGATTTTTCCCTTCACTTTAACTGGTATAATGGTGTAGCAGTATAGTATATCGTCTAAAAGTCCTGGCTTTGGTGTTTTGTTTAGCTATCTTCACTTACCACACCGACTCTGGGCAAGAAACTTAACTTCTATGTGATTTGGTTTCCTCACCTATCAAATGCAAATAATACAACTTATCTCACATGCTTGTGAAGATTAAACAAAAATACATATAAAAGCCTACACATGGTATATAGTAAGCACCAGTACACATACAGACATGGAATAAGTTCTCAAATATTAGATAATAATATCATTATAACCATTTTATGCTTTCTGGTATTTGTTTCTTCTGTTCAGAAAGCAGTTGGTGTTTAATTATTAATTACTAAGTACAGAGCCAATAAAGCTGAGCAACCAGAGCAGCTGATTTTGCTCCTTTATATTATCTATTTGGAGTATACAGTCTATGAAATTTCACCATGTGAATTCAAGTCACTGAAGCATTTATTATCTGCTACGTGCTAGGTGGCAGGGAAATGCAAAGGAAGAATACCCTACATCTCCATACCTTAAAAACATACATAAGTAAGAAACAGTTGCAAAAGAACTGGGCCAGGCGGTGGCTCACACCCATAACCCTAGCACTCTGGGAGGCTCGAGGTCAGGAGTTCGAAACCAGCCTGAGTGAGACCCCGTCTCTAATAAAAACAGAAAGAAATTAATTGACCAACTAAAAATATATATACAAAAAGTTAGCCGGGCATGGTGGCGCATGCCTGTAGTCCCAGCTACTCGGGAGGCTAGGCAGTAGGATCATGTGAGCCCAGGAGTTTGAGGTTGCTGTGAGCTAGGCTGACGCCACGGCACTCACTCTAGCCTGGGCAATAAAGTGAGACTCTGTCTCAAAAAAAAAAAAAAAAAAAGGATGGGTTCTCGGCTACAGACAATTATTGTTCAACTGACGCAACACTTACTGAGTGCCCAATATGTACTAATACTATGCTAAGTGCTTTCTGTTTGCTATGTAATTCTCACAAAAATCTTTCATGCAGGGGTATTTATATCCCCATTTTATAGATGAGATATTGAAGCTCAAAGAATCTACCTAAGTTGCTCAAAGGCCAGAGAGAATACAAGGCATAGATGGGATTCAAGCTTAGATTTACCTGACTCCAAAGGCATATTTCTACTATGACTCCAAAATAGTACAAAATAAGAAGACAGGGAGGTAGTTACATAAAGTTCTCACTTAAATAACAGAAGTAATGTATTAACAGAGAGAAATTTAACATTGCATTTTTGGTTTATATTGGAAGTTTTGTGTGTGTGTGGTTTTTTTGTTTTTAAGAGACAGGGTTCTTGCTACATTGCCTAGGCTCGACTTGAACTCTTGGGCTCAAGTGTCTTCCTACCTCAGTCTCCTGAATAGCTAGGTCTACAGGCATGCACCATTGTACTTTGTAAGCACCGTTTTTAATTAATAACCAAAAAGATTCATTACTTCACTGAAATCTGTTCAATGCAAATATGGTGAGGAAAAAAAACTTGACATATGTTACTATCAGGTATTTACTGAGGTGGTCATACATATTTAAAACTTACTTTACTATAGAGAAAGATACTAACAAAGAAATTCAGAGTTTGAATTAACTTACCATTCTTCTTTTATACTTTCAAGATTATCTACTTCTTTCATTCTCTTTTGCCTTCCTGTAAAAGTAAAAGGAAACAAAAGCTGAAGTTCTCAATTTAGTATTTTAAACAAATTCCTATGTATCAATATTCTTTAATATATAAATTATGTTTCCCTAAAGTAGCACTAAAAGGGTCTTAGAAATAAGTGACCAAACTCAAAGCTGTCATTTTCATCTATAAAATAAAGCAATAATAAAAATAAGTTGTGGCATCCAATAATCTAACAAAACAAAGTTCTTTAAAAACTTATGATGAGGCCGGGCGTGGTGGCTCACGCCTGTAATCCTAGCACTCTGGGAGGCCGAGGCGGGCGGATTGCTCGAGGTCAGGAGTTCTAAACCTGAGCAAGAGCGAGACCCTGTCTCTACAATAAATATAAAGAAATTAATTGGCCAACTAATATATATAGAAAAAAAAATTAGCCGGGCATGGTGGCACATGCCTGTAGTCCCAGCTACTCGGGAGGCTGAGGCAGCAGGATTGCTTGAGCCCAGGAGTTTGAGGTTGCTGTGAGCTAAGCTGATGCCACGGCACTCACTCTAGCCTGGGCGACAAAGCGAGACTCTGTTTCAAAAAAAAAAAAAAAAAAACTTATGATGAAAATAATCATAATGTACCCTATGATTTAATAGCAAAAAAAATGAATGAAATGGTCCATTCAATCTCCAATAAGTAACAATATATCAACTGAATGTATGCAACATTCTTATGATTCCTTTGGAAAGCAAACCGCCAAGAAGTATATACATATTGTAGAGATAATTCGTATCTTTGACCCTGACTTTTCACCTTTCTGGGAATTTAAAAGAAAAATAAAGTAAGAGAGATACATACACAAAATTTGTCCACTACAGCTATTATTTGTTAGGAAAAACTGAAAGTAAACTAAATGCCCAATAAGTAGTTGCTTGATGAAATAAAATGTATGGGCCGGAGGTGGTGGCTCACGCCTGTAATCCTAGCACTCTGGGAGGCCGAGGCGGGAGGATCGCTCAAGGTCAGGAGTTGGAAACCAGCCTGAGCAAGATCCCGGTTTTTACTAAAAATAGAAAGGAATTAATTGACCAACTGAAAATATATATATATAGCCGGGCATGGTGGTGCATGCCTCTAGTCCCAGCTACTAGGGAGGCTGAGGCAGGAGATCACTTGAGCCCAGGAGATTGAGGTTGCTGTGAGCTAGGCTGATGCCCCGGCACTCACTCTAGCCTGGGCAACAAAGTGAGACTTTGTCTCAAAAAAAACCAAAAAAACCAACAAACAAAAAAGAAATAAAATGTATGCCTTAAAAATAATTATGAAGCAATTTATACAGCCAAATGTAAAAAGATATCACATAAATGAAAAACAAAGAAAACAAAAACCATTCATATACTAGCATTGCAACTGAATGCATATGAATAGTGGGGAGGAAGAAGCAAAAATGAAAATAGTTACAGTTGAGGCAATAAAATTATGGATTATTTTCGCTTTCTTTAAAACTTCCTATAATACCATTTTGCCTTTACAACAAAGATGCCATAAGAAACAAATAAATCACTGTTTAAAAAACACAGCCAGCCCTCTGCACCTGCATATTTAACCCAATCACAGATTGAAAATATCTGGGAAATAATAATTAAAAATAACAATAACAAGGCCGGGCCCGGTGGCTCAAGCCTCTAATCCTAGCTCTCTGGGAGGCTGAGGTGGGTGGATCCTTTGAGCTCAGGAGTTGGAGACCAGCCTGAGCAAGAGTGAGACCCCATCTCTACTATAAATAGAAAGAAATTAATTGGCCTACTAATATATATAGAAAAAATTAGCCGGGCATGGTGGCACATGCCTGTAGTCCCAGCTACTTGGGAGGCTGAGGCAGCAGGATTGCTTGAGCCCAGGAGTTTGAGGTTGCTGTGAGCTAGGCTGACACCACGGCACTCACTCTAGCCTGGGCAATAAAGTGAGACTCTGTCTCAAAAAAAAAAAATAATAACAATAACAAAAACAATATAAATAAAAACTGTATAAAAAATATTTACATGCCATTTATATAGTATTATGTATTATAAGTAATCTAGAGATGAATTAAAGTATACAGGAAGAAGTACATAGGTTATCTGTAAATACTACATCATTTTATAAAAAGGACTTCAGCATCCTTGGATTTTGGTATCTGATAGGGTTATCGAACCAATTTCTTGGGGATACTAGGGGACAGCTATAGTTCAAACCATCTGTCCACTGAGAAGGCCTGGAAGCAGTGACACACCAAAAGCCACAAGCACATCAAACGCCCACATGTTGGTTTCTAAATATCAATTCTTATAAAAGGAGAATGGTTTTCCTAAATGGCTCCTTAGAGAAAAGGCTGATTCCAGGGCTAGAATAGAGAAACAAGATGAGCCTGAAACATCATCTTGCTCCAGAAAGTCAAGTGTTCAACAAATGATGAGGATATGGCAAAAGAACTCCAAAGCCACCCTGCACGGGTACTGGGAAATTGAACATCCAAATAAGTAATGATACTAGTGGATTATAATCCACTGGATAAAACAAAAATCCATGAGTCCATACTGTTTTTTTTTTTTTGAGACAGAGTCTCACTTTATTGCCCAGGCTAGAGTGAGTGCCGTGGCATCAGCCTAACTCACAGCAACCTCAAACTCCTGGGCTCAAGCAATCCTGCTGCCTCAGCCTCCCAAGTAGCTGGGACTACAGGCATGTGCCACCATGCCCGGCTAATTTTTTTTTCTATATGTATTAGTTGGCCAATTAATTTCTTTCTATTTATAGTAGAGATGGGGTCTCGCTCTTGCTCAGGCTGGTCTCGAACTCCTGAGCTCAAAGGATCCGCCCACCTCAGCCTCCCAGAGAGCTAGGATTACAGGCGTGAGCCACCGCACCCGGCCCATACTGGTTTTTTTTAATGGGGAAAGACAAACCATTCAGTAAACTCAATATTCACATGGCATCACCATAACCAAAACAAATTCCAAATACAATAATGTGCTAGATAATGATGGTTTTGTGTACAATGAACCGCATATACAACAGTGGTCCTGTAAGATTCTAATACTGAATTTTTGGTTTCGCTTTGTTGCCCAGGCTAGCGTTCAGTGGCATCATCACAACTCACTGAAACCTCAAACTCCTGGGAGCTCAAGTTATCCTCCTGCCTCAGCCTCCAGAGTAGCTGTGACTACAGGTGTGCACCACCATGTCTGGCTAATTTTTCTATTTATTTATTTTTTGGAGCTGGAGTCTCATTCTGTCACTTGGGGTAGAGTGCTATAGCAACCTCCAACTCCTGGGCTCAAGCAATTCTCCTGTCTCAGCCTCCCAAATAGCTGGGATTATAGTCACACGCCACAATGCCAGGCTGTTTTCTGTTTTTAGTAGAGACGAGTCTCACTCTTGCTCAGGCTGGTCTTAAACTCCTGACCTCAAGTGATCCTCTGGCCTCGGCCTCCCAGAGTGCTAGGATTATAGGCATTAGCCACAGTGCCCGGCCTATAATTTTTATAATATCAAAAAAGTAGTAAAAGGATTATGATTAACTGAACTATATGTTTTAAATGCAGACATTAAAAAAGATCATTAGATACAAGATACAACACTTCCAATGTTCTTTTGAGTTTGCAAGTGCTTATTACATTTATTAAATAAATATAATTATACCATCCCTGGACCAAGGATGAACCTGAGGTCCAAAGGGGTTAAAAAATGGTGGTGTATACTTTTACTATTATGGGAAAAACAAAAACCTAAATCCATTAAAAGGGTTTGAGAAGCAAAAGAAGAATAAGAAAGCTAAAAGCCTATCTATTCTAACACCAATATAAAAGGCAATGTCCAAAATTAGATACTAACAATATATACATTGTTTAGAAATATGGCAGTAAATAATGGAAGAGGCAGTCATGAGTTCCAAGTAATTGTCTCCAGAGAATGGGAGTGGGAGGATTTTTTAATTTTAAGACTTCTAACATTATTTGCCCTTTAAACTATGTATATATATGTATTATTTTCATTAAGAACTTTTTTTTTTTTTTTGAGACAGAGTCTCACTTTATTGCCCAGGCTAGAGTGAGTGCCGTGGCGTCAGCCTAGCTCACAGCAACCTCAAACTCCTGGGCTCAAGCAATCCTGCTGCCTCAGCCTCCCAAGTAGCTGGGACTACAGGCATGCGCCACCATGCCCAGCTAATTTTTTCTATATATATATTAGTTGGCCAATTAATTTCTTTCTATTTATAGTAGAGATAAGGTCTCACTCTTGCTCAGGCTGGTCTCAAACTCCTGAGCTCAAATGATCCGCCCACCTCGGCCTCCCAGAGAGCTAGGATTACAGGCGTGAGCCACCGCGTCCGGCCCATTAAAAACTTTTTAAAACCACAAAACAATTTAAAAATATATTCAGAAAACCAGAATTCCATGCCCACTAATGTTTTCTCCTAAGACTCCTTCATTCAAACCTCATTATTTCTAAAACTGTTGCTCCCCTTTAAAAATGTCTGAGCATTTCAAACACATATAAAGCATAGAGAAAAATATAAACACTTACCCCAACCACTCAGATTTTTTTTTTTTTTTGAGACAGAGTCTCGCTTTGTTGCCCAGGCTAGAGTGAGTGCCTTGGCATCAGCCTAGCTCACAGCAACCTCAAACTCCTGGGCTCAAGCAATCCTGCTGCCTCAGCCTCCCGAGCAGCGGGGACTACTGGCATGCGCCACCATGGCCGGGTAATTTTTTCTATATATATTAGTTTGCCAATTAATTTCTTTCTATATATAGTAGAGACAGGGTCCCCCTCTTGCTCAGGCTGGTTTTGAACTCCTAACCTCGAGCAATCTGCCTGCCTCAGCCTCCAGAGTGCTAGGATTATAGGCATGAGCCACTGCGCCCGGCCCCAACCATTCAGATTTAAGAAATGTTTAGATTTTGACTCACTTGCTTCTTTTTTGTTTAAGAAATAAAGCATTACAGATACAGTTGAATACTCTCATTTAAAAATATTAAATGGTTGAGCTTGCTATAGCAAGAAAGTCTAACCTATTCCGGTGTTCTCTGTCGGTGAGACAAGCCGTTATATAGACTTAAACAGTGTTCCAACTATTGGCTTAGCTGGGTTTTGAGGTAGGTCCTTGTTCAAGTTTATGAGGGATGGTGAAGGGGGGGGGGTTCATCCACCTTTCATTGCCTGGTCATCTGTGGCATCACCAACTTGTCTTCATCTTCCCCAACAGTTAATACCCCCAGTATTTTGTCACTCCATTCTTAGTCTGCATTTCTCACCTGTGATGAATTTGATCTGTGAAGAAGCCCCTTAGAGTTACAGATTGTGTTATGTGGGGTTTCAGAGGCGATCCATAGCAGAAAGGATGAGCTTTAAATGTGCATGATGGGCACTGAGGTAATGTAAGCTATGGAACTAAACTTCTGTTTTCCTTGTTTTTTCTTACAGAAAGTAAAATACAAAAAAAATATTAAATGGCTGGGTCTAGTGGTACATGCCTGTAGTCCCAACTATTTGGAAGGCTGAGGCAGGAGGATTTCTTAAACCCAGGAGTTCAAGTCCAGCCTGGGCAACATAGCAAGACCCTATTTCTAAAAAAATAAAGAATAAAAATTAAAATGTTAAATGGCATGCGTTAAATATGTACCTCTTATTATATAACAATTATACTTAAATAAGGTTAAAATATTTAAAAAATAGGCTGGGCATGGTGGCTCACGCTGTAATCCTAGCATTCTGGGAGGCCAAGGTGTGAGGATTGCTGGAACTCAAGAGTTCCAGACCAGCCTGAGCAAGAGTGAGACCCCTTCTCTGCTGAAAATAGAAAGAATTAGCTGGGTGTGGTGGAGTGTACAGGTAGTCTCAGCTACTTAAGAGGCTGAAGGAGGAGGATGGCTTAAACCTAGGAATTTGAGGTTGCAGTGACCTATGATGATACCACTGAACTTTTAGCTGGGGAAACAGAGCGAGACTCTGTATGAAAACCAAAAAATTATTTAAAGTGTATATTTATTCAGTACCTACTATATATCAGGCATGAATGATTCTAGGTACTTTGGATATATACTCAGCAAAATGGACAAAGATTCCAGCCCTTGTAGGTATTATAATCTGGTGGGGCTGTTTGTTTTTCACTTGACAGTTTTGCAACATTATTTCCAACTAATTCAAAATAACCTCCTATAGGTAATAGTAATGTGTATTTCAAAATAACAAAAAGAATGGATTTTAAATGTTCTCACCCACCACAAAGAAATTATATTTGAGGTGATGGATATGTTAATTGGCCTGATTTGATGGTTCTACAATGCATACAAGCATGGAAACATCACAATGTACCCTATAAATATATATAATTATTGTCAATTAAAAATAAAATAATCCCAGAGTTTAGATATTATCTTTATTATCTCATAAACAGAAGTTTATGGCTGGGCACGGTGGCTCACGCCTGTAATCCTAGCACTCTGGGAGGCCGAGGAGGGCGGACTGCTCGAGGTCAGGAGTTTGAAACCAGCCTGAGCAAGAGCCAGACCCTGTCTCTACTATAAATAGAAATTAATTGGCCAACTAATATATATAGAAAAAATCAGCCGGGCATGGTGGCGCATGCCTGTAGTCCCAGCTACTCGGGAGGCTGAGGCAGTAGGATTGCTTGAACCCAGAAGTTTGAGGTTGCTGTGAGCTAGGCTGACACCATGGCACTCACTCTAGCCTGGGTAACAAAGCGAGACTCTGTCTCAAAAACAAAAAACAAAAAACAAAAAACCCCACAAAAAAACAGAAGTTTATTCCACTTCTTTGTTCACATTGTAATCATTCTTCTAGGCACTCAAATCCTAACTATCTTTTAAGTCCTAGCTCAAGATCTTTTTCTACTATAAAGGTAAAATATTAAATCCTTAGTATTAATATTCTTCTCCTAAACATTTATACTTTTGGCATTTAAATTATATTGTCTGCTATTCTTTAGTATTATTGTCTCTTCTAGCTCTCTCTGTTGGATCCAAGATCACTGAGAACAGGTACCACGACTTACACATTTCCTGTTTCTTCCACAGTGCACAGCAAGTTCAAAGCAGAGTAGCCATCCTTAAAAGATTCCACTAAGTTTCCCATTATTGGTCATTAGCAAATTACTAACAGTTTTTTCCCCCATCATTTTAATAATTATAAACTATTGATAAATTGCTTTTACCTGTTTCATGACAGCCAAAGAGCATAAAGATAAAATGGACCCTGAATTCAAATAGACTTAGACTAGAATACTGGTTACACCGATTTTCAGCTGGGTGACTTTATACAAGTGATTTAACTTCTGAGTCCCAGCTGCCCAGCATATAACATGGAGATAATTATCCTTCTCACAAGGTTGTTTTGAGGACTAAAGGAGATACTGAGAATACAAGTGTTTTATGCTCCTTTGTCATTTCTCATCCCTCCATCATAATCTGTTACATTGATCAGTAAGAAACATCTTCAGACTTAATTTCAAAAATTGTCATTTTGAAGGGCCGGTGTGGTGGTTCACTCCTGTAATCCTAGCACTCTGGGAGGCTGAGGCAGAAGGATCACTTGAGCTCAGGAGTTTGAGACCAGCCTGAGGAAGAGTGAGACCCTGTCTCTACTAAAAATAGAAAACATTTTGCTGGGTGTTGTGGCGTGCGCCTGTAGTTCCAGCTATTGGGGAGGCTGAGTCAGGATCACTAGAGCCCAGGAGTTTGAGGTTGCTGTGAGCTAGGCTGATGCCATGGCGCTCTAGCCTGGGCAACAGAGCAAGACTCTGCATCAAAAAAAAAAAAAATTATAATTTTGGTATGGCTATCAAATTTTACTTTTGATTTCACTACTTACATTTTAAAAAATATTTATATACTTACAGAACTGGCTACCACCGTGTGCAAGGCAGTGGTCTAGAACTAATGACAGAAGTATCAATATGACAGACATAGACTCCATTATCATAGAAGTTTATAGACTAACAAGGAAAAAATATACTGAATTACTAATTGCAAGGGCAGCACAGAATTATGAAGTAAAAATTAATTCTAACATGAGGACATAAAGTTACCACTATTGTATGCATCTCCTATCATAAATTAGTAATACAGAGATGAACTATGTAAAATTTATTTATTATTTATTGAGACAGAGTCTCGCTTTGTTGCCCAGGCTAGAGTGAATGCCATGGCATCATCAGCCTAGCTCACAGCAACCTCAAACTCCTGGGCTCAAGCAATCCTTCTGCCTCAGCCTCCCAAGTAGCTGGGACTACAGACATGCACCACCATGCTTGGCTAATTTTTTCTATATATATTAGTTGGCCAATTAATTTCTTTCTATTTATAGTAGAGACAGGGTCTCCCTCTTGCTCAGGCTGGTTTCCAACTCCTGACGTGGAGCAATCTGCCCGCCTCAGCCTCCCAGAGTGCTAGGATTACAGGTGTGAGCCACTGTACCCGGCCGTATAAAATTTATTTATATCAACTGAGTAAGCTTCTACAAATCTATCACAGTCATATGACATGAATGGACCTAAGTCATGTACTGTACTGCAGAGAATAAAAAAAGCCATCTGACATATCAAATTATCAGCATGAAGTTGGGGATCAGAATGGATAGATGAACAGAACCTCCTACGTTTTTCTTCAGTCTACTTCTAACTACTACCACCGTCTTACATTGGTACTGTATATCACAGTTTACAAAAAACCTTCCCAAATATTATCCTACTTACCCAACAAGTGCAGTGATAAATAAAATCTATGAGGAGCCAAAATTGATTTGTGCTTTACAAAACAAATCCACTATGAGGAAAATCCAGTCAAATAGACTTAGACTACCAAGAATGGAGTCTTTTTAATGTATATATTAGAATTTAAATTTTAAAAATTGTGGCCAGGCACAGTGGCTCACGCCTGTAATCCTAGCACTCTGGGAGGCCGAGGTGGGCAGACTGCTCGCGGTCAGGAGTTTGAAACCAGCCTGAGCAAGAGTGAGACCCCGTCTCTACTATAAATAGAAATAAATTAATTGGCCAACTAATATATATAGAAAAAATTAGCTGGGCATGGTGGCGCATGCCTGTAGTCCCAGCTACTCGGGAGGCTGAGGTAGGATTGCTTGAGCCCAGGAGTTTGAGGTTACTGTGAGCTAGGCTGATGCCACGGCACTCACTCTAGCCTGGGCAACAAAATGAGATTCTGTCTCAAAAAAAAAAATTGTTTATTACCAATTTTATTTATGTTTATAAACATATACTCTAGGCTAGCAGTTCCCAACTATTTTGGCTTGAGGGACCCGTTTCATGGAAGACAATTTTTCCACAGAGGGTGAGGGGAGATGGTTCCGGGATCATTCAAGGGCATTACATTTATTGTGCAGTCAAATCTCTCTGTTGATGATATTTGTATTTGTAGTCACTCCCCAGCACTAGCATCACCCCCTCAGCTCCACCTCAGTTCATCAGGCATTAGATTCTTATAAGGAGCACACAACCTTTAGATCCCTTACATGCACAGTTTACAGTAGGGTTAGCTCGTATGAGAAACTAATGCTGCTGCAGATCTGACAGGAGGTGGAGCTTATTTGGTGCTGTGATGGGGGTGCTGTGATGGGGATTCCCCATACAGATGAAGCTTTGCTTACTCACCTGCCAGTCACCTCCTGCTGTGCCTGCCTGGTTCCTAACAGGCCAGGGACCACAGCTCCAGGTGACTTTTTTTTTAAGATTATGAATTTGTATCAAGACATTATACAACTGGGCATGCTATCGTTACACAGAAACTAAAGTTTCTCTCTAAGGATAAAACCATTTCTAGTATTAAACATGAGGGAAAAGAAACCAATGGCTGGCCAGGCGAGGTGGTTCACGCCTTTAATCCTAGCACTCTGGGAGGCCGAGACAGGAGGATCGCTCAAGGTCAGGAGTTCCAAACCAGCCTGAGCAAGAGTGAGACCTTGTCTCTACTAAAAATATAAAGAAATTAATTAGCCAATTAAAAGTATACAGAAAAAATTAGCCGGGCATGGTGGCACTTGCCTGTAGTCCCAGCTACTCAGGAGGCTGAGGCAGTAGGATCGCCTAAGCCCAGGAGTTTGAGGTTGCTATGAGCTAGGCTGACGCCAGGGCACTCTAGCCTGGGCAACAGAGTGAGAGAAAGAGAAGAGGAAGAGGAAAGAAAGAAAAGAGAAAAGGAAAGGAAAGGAGAAGAGACCAATGGTTCACATTTCCAAGTGGGGTTCCTTTTACTTAGATCTTCCACGGAACGTGATTAAGCCTCTAAGAGCAACCTAACTATGACAGCATCAGAATGAAATAATTAATTTTAAGAGGCAAGGTCTCACTCTGTCACCAAGGCTAGATAGAGTACAGTGCCTTGATCACAGCCCACTGCAATCCTCCTATCTCAGGCTCCCAAGTTGCTGCGACTACAGGTGCACACCAGCATGCCCAGCTAGTTTTAAAATTTTTTTGTAGAGATGGGGTCTCGCTACACTGCTCAGAATGGTCTACAACTCCTGACCTAAAGTGATCCTTCTGCCTCAGCATCCCAAAGTACTAGGATTACAAGTGTAAGCTGCCATGCCCAGTAGAAGCAAACACTTTAAAAGACAGTTTATATGAATTCTGGTTTACCAAATACTAAGTTATAGAAAATTAAATCTTTTGTTTTTGTTTTGTTTTTTGTTGAGACAGATTTTCGCTTTGTTGCCTAGGCTAGAGTGAGTGCCTTGGCGTCAGCCTAGCTCATAGCAACCTCAAACTCCTGGGCTCAAGCAATCCTTCTGCCTCAGCCTCCCAAGTAGCTGGGACTACAGGCATGCACCACCATGCCCAGCTAATTTTTTCTATATATATTAGTTGGCCAATTAATTTCTTTCTATTTATAGTAGAGACAGGGTCTTGCTCTTGCTCAGGCTGGTTTCGAACTCCTGACCTCAGGCAATCTGCCCACCTCGGCCTCCCAGAGTGCTAGAATTACAGGCGTGAGCCACCGTGCCGGCCAGAAAATGAAATCTTTTGGAAAGTTTTGGCTTATCTTAGCTATAATCACAGTAATAAAGAAAATATATTTTTGTCCTTTCCTAAAAAAATGGTAGAGTTATTTTTGCCCAAAAACCAAAGTGATAGTGATAACAGTAATTTAAATGAAAAAATTAAGGAAAAGGTGAAATTTATGCAGATTGGCATGGTCACTGAATCATCCTTTGACATCAAGACATTCTCATTCCAGGGCTCAATACTGAAATGTTATCCTACCTTGCAAAGTCCATCTCAAATACAATCTCCTTTAGAAAACTTTCCATGAGTCCGGGTGCAGTAGCTCTCGCCTGTAATCCTAGCGGCCAAGGCAGGTGGATGGTTTGAGCTCAGGAGTTCGAGAGCAGCCTGAGCAACAGCGAGACCATGCGTCTAATAAAAAATCTAAAGAATTTAGCTGGACAACTTAAAATATATAGAGAAAATTAGCCGGGCATGGTGGTACATGCGGGTAGTCTCAGCTACTCAGGAGGCTGAGGCAGGAGGATCGCCTGAGCCCAGGAGTTTGAGGTTGCTATGAGCTAGGCTGAAGCCACAGCTCTCTAGCCCAGGAAACACAGTGAGACTCTGTTTCAAAAAAAAAAAGAAAACCTTCCATGATTACTCCAACAGATGTGAATACAGAATCACTAATGTGAGAAGAGATCAGTTAAGTATTCTTAAATTTACCTCATTTTCACTGAGACAACTACAGTCCCAACCACCATCACCTCCAGGTGGTTTCCTCATATCCATTCTTATCCCTATCCAATCCAGTTTCTACACAGCAGTCAGGATGACCCTGTTAGCAAACCCAAAATGAGTCCACCATAAGTCTGGTTACTTGCTGCACAGAAATCCAATTATTGGGACAAGGATTGCCAAGGAAGAAAGGAACTTTTAACATGAAAAAGTAAGGAGAATGGGGAAGCAGCGTCAAATCCATCTTCCCAAATGAGAGTAAAGGCTTTTTAACAAGGGGCTGCATGCACCAGGGCATGTTATGAGGGATGGGGAATATTGCCTTAGGAAGTCTTAGGGGCCTTCAGAATCTCAACACCTTTGTCTTGCAGAAATTCTGCCATTTCTGGGAAACAACTCAAAAGGTCAAGTAGTTAAAGTTCCAGGGTTCTGGTCACCAACCCCTAATGGCATGAGAATCTAAAACATGAGAGGGAGGGGATTATAAAAAAACATATAGACCGTGGCTCACGCCTGTAATCCTAGCACTCTGGGAGGCTGAGGCAGGTGGATTGCTAGAGGTCACGAGTTCGAAACCAGCCTGAGCAAGAGCGAGACCCCGTCTCTACCATAAATAGAAATAAATTAATTGGCCAACTGATAAATATAGAAAAAATCAGCCGGGCATGGTGGTGCATGCCTGTAGTCCCAGCTACTTGGGAGGCTGAGGCAGGAGGATCGCTTGAGCCCAGGAGTTTGAGGTTGCTGTGAGCTAGGCTGACGCCAAGGCACTCACTCTAGCCTGGGCAACAAAGCAAGACTCTGTCTCAAAAAAAAAGAAAAAAACAAAAACAAAAACATATAAGGGTCACTGAAATTTGTTCATAGGGCCAGTTACAACCTTTTTTTTTTTTTTTTGAGACAGAGTCTTGCTTTGT
Source organism: Mirza zaza (assembly GCA_008750895.1). Lineage (NCBI taxonomy): Eukaryota > Metazoa > Chordata > Mammalia > Primates > Cheirogaleidae > Mirza > Mirza zaza. The sequence continues at coordinate 18,778 of VSMD01070147.1, forward strand.
TGCCCAATCTAGAGTGAGTGCTGTGGCGTCAGCCTAGCTCACAACAACCTCAAACTCCTGGGCTCAAGCGATCCTACTGCCTCAGCCTCCCAAGTGACTGGGACTACAGGCATGCGCCCCCATGCCCAGCTAATCTTTTTTCTGTATGTATTAGTTGGCCAATTAATTTCTTTCTATTTTTAGTAGAGATGGGATCTCACTCAGGATGGTTTCAAACTCCTGACCTCGAGCAATCCTCCCACCTCAGCCTCCCAGAGTGCTAGGATTACAGGCGTGAGCCACCAGGCCGGGCCATACAACCTTTTTGAAATACAAATCTGATGGCAGGACTTCCCTGCTTAAAATTATAACCTTTCAATGGCATGGGGGAGTAGGGGACGGGTATGTTCACAATTAATGGGTGCAGTGTGCACTATTGGGGGGATGGATATGCTTGAAGCTCTGACTCGGGTGGGGCAAAGGCAATATATATAAACATTAGTACCTAAATGTTTGTGCCCCCATAATATGCTGAAATTAAAAAAAAAAAAACAAACCTTTCAATGACTTCCCATTGTTCTTAGAATAAAGTACATATCCTTTGGGGACTATTACTGGAGAGTTCATTGTACTGTTCTCTCTATTTTAGTGGGTTTTAAGAGTTTAAAAAAAAAAAAAAAGATTAAGGCCAGGGAGGTGGCTCCTGCCTGTAATCCTAGCACTCTCAGAGGCCTAGGTGGGTGGATCGCTTGAGGTCAGGTGTTCGAGGTTGCTGTGAGCTAGGCTGATGCCATGGCACTCTAGCCTGGGCAACAGAGCAAGACTTGTTCTCAAAAAAAAAAGGATTAAAAAAGAAAAAGCTGATCCCAAATCCTTGACATTGCTTAAAAGACATCGCATTATCTCTCTGGCCTTAACCTACTTTACCACAGCCCCTTTTTGTTTTCCATACTCCAACTACCGAAATGACCATCTTCCCTAGCCTCTGTGCAATCTATTGTCTTTGCCTGGGCCTTTCTCCTCTCCTTTGGGAGTTATCTTCACTTAATTCCTCCTTACCCATAATGTCTCAGAGCTCCAAGACTTCTTAGGAAAACCTTACCTAATTTCCCTACCTGGGATAAGTCCCCATGTTACATTCTCTCCCAAACACTGTATATTCTTTCTTCTAAGTGTCTGTCTTGGTTTACTGGCATTTATTTGTGTGATTATTTGTTTAATATGTTTTGCCCAATCACACCATATAGTCCAATTGTTACCATATCCTTAGCACGCAGGACATAGTAAGTACTAAAAAAGTTTGAATGATAAAATATTAAATAATTAAAGTGTGTATTAAGTATGCAAATACCTAACAGCGCCCATCTGAGAATAAGTGCTCAATGAGTAGCAGCTCTGTTAAGACTGTACTGTATTCTATCTTGTATCATTAGTGGGTGCTTAACCACTCTCTCCTTCCTGCACACAATTCTTACTCATTTTTGGATTTCACCAGTGCCTATTATCAACATTAGTATTATACGTAAAGATGCTCAATATTCATTAAATTTAACTGCCTTTTAAATAAATACGACTTTAAGAATATTTAGAGAAAACACAACATTAACTTTTAAAATTTTCCCCCTAAAACCAAACTACAGTCACATTTTATAGTACATTGTTCTTTTCTGCATTAACATCAACACAAATCGGCAGTTTTCTGTTTTATTTTTAATTACCTCAAATTACATACAAAGCAACCAACGCTGGACACCACACTAACGTCCATCACTGCTGACAAGCAAACGGTTTTATTACTGGGAGTGAAAAGAAAAAAGGACGCAAAGAAGAAAGGAAATATGAAAACAGCGAACATTAGACCTTCAAAACATCAAAGGACGTAAGTTGTGAGACACTGAAGAACTCAACTTCGAAATGTCGATCTAAAACAGACACACTTTGTGTTTCTAGATAGTGCGTTTGCAGGGTTCGTCTTTGGAAATGGAAACATTTTGGTTGCAGGTAGGTGCAAGTTTCTGAACGCCAGAGAGGATCACCAAACGACGAGCTTTCACTGAGTACTCGAGGAAAGCTGCGAGCCGAGTCAGGAGCCGAGACCCGGCTCACCTAGGCTGGCCAGGAGCCCCCGCCGCCAGCGCCCTTTCCCGGGTCGCAGACGCACGGTCCGAAACCTTCCGCACCCGGGATTCACTCGACACAGACGGGCCGTGACAGCTCGGCCCGAGACCACGAGCCCTCGGCCCCGCCGGGGAAGCGCCGGCCCAAGCCCGGCGGCGAGCGGACGCTCAGCCCCTCAGCCGGCGGAACGCTGCGCGGCCGCAGGAAACTCACCTCCGGGCGCGGCCTCGCGGCCTCGGCCTCACTTCGCTCAGGGACCGCGGGCACAGCCGCAGCCGCTTGGCTAGAGCCCCTCAGACTCCAAGCGCCGCCACCCCTAGAGCCGTCTAGGCTCAGCAGCCGCGCCGCTGGTACCCAGCCCGTCTCGTTCGCTGTCCGCTGGGCGCCAGCGTTGGGCGCCCAGCGCGCCGAGGCCGGCTCTGCGCAGACCCGGAGAGCGCGCGCGCCCGCGAGGGAGCGCGCAGAGGGGCGGGGCTTGCCGCCGCGGCTCCCTTCAGACCCCGGCGTTACCCGAACTAATGGCGGCCGCCTACTCCCTAACGACTGCTCTGCTGCCTGTTGCCTCTCCACAGGGCGCGGAAAATGCCAGGAGCTAGATGTGGGCTCACCTGAAAACCAAGCGTCTACTTACCTCTCTAACTCTTCAGCCTCTGACTAAATTCGTGGAGAGATTGTCCTGCGTTCTGACAATGTTGAACTTTACCTGAGCCCAGAGATCCTGGAAAGCCAGCGACGGTTCAAGACATTCCCCCACCCTTTTGTGTTCCTGAAAGGGCCTACTGCCTGGAGTCACCCTTCCCCATAGGATTTAGACACGACACACGGATGCCCCCTTGTTTATAACAAGGTCAGACGCGAAACCCTCCAAATTCCAATTCGTTGCCACATGAATGATTAGCTGAAATGCTTGTACTCACTCACTGACTATTCTGGACGAAATACTGCCTGCGTTGATTTAACCAAACTTAAGCTAAGCATTTCTCCTCCTAACCTCTAAACTTTCATTTTGTTTTTTAAATACATTTCCACTGTGTTGCCCGTCCCCCAACAGGACCCTCTCAGCCCTCCCACTCTCACTCAGTAGCTGAGATTACATTGCCCCAGGCCCAGGCCTCTAAACTTTGACCCACACTCAGACTGAACCAGCAAACCACCCCTCCTTGTCCACCACTCCCTGGAAAACTGGCCGACCTCTGTAGTACATTCTTTGACACACTTATTTCTGCCACCTCCACCTTTTTTCCCCCGCTTCCCCACACCCAGGTTTTTCTAGCTTTTGTTCACTCCTCCCTATAAAATAAAAGCCCTTTTCAGTCTTAGGAGATAGTTGCAGATCTCTTGGTCGGAGAGTTCTCCCTGTTGCCGTGGTGTCCCCTGCTCAACTGTCCATTGCAATAGTCTCTTTCCCTCTCCTTGGAATAATCTCTTGCACTAAAGTCTCCTTACTTAAATCCAAATTTGTTTTTTTATCTTATACTCCAGCATCCTCCCTGTTGCAATTGTCCTCCCTTTATTACCTGTTGCAATAATCCTTTCAAATAAAGTCTCGATTTGCCTAAATTGGGATTTGTTTTTTACTTGACAGTTTTTAGTGCCTGCCAGGACTCAATGTGAGTTTGGGCCTCACCTACAGACCCCTGCCATACCTACCAAGGTGAAAGCAACTTGTGAGTCTTTTGAAACTCGTCTCCTGTTCATTGATTCAGGGATGCCATGGTAAGTTCAACTCTCAAATCAGGGCTCCTGACATCTTGTCTGTTGAAGCATAGTAAAGAGTTACTTTTCTTTCTTTGGGCAAGAAGACTTTTCTTTGACCCTTCAGTGAGAGCTCTTCTGGTTTTTTTGTCCTCCCACCATTTGATGAAGAGAGGATTCTTTCTCTTGTTGAAAATCAATTGACCATTCATGTATAGCTTTGTTTCTGTGCTCTCAATTCGATTCCATTGATTATTTGGCTATCATTAGGCCAGTACCACACTGTTTTGACTACTATTGCTTTGTAGTAGGTTTTGAAATTAGGAAGTGTGAGTCCTTCAACTTTGTTCATCTTTTTCAAGATTGTTTAGGCTAGTCAGGGTCCCTTGCAATTCTGTATGAATTTTATGATCTGCTTTTCATTTCTGTAAGAAAAAAAAGCCATTGGTCCAGGCAAAGTGACTGGTGCCTGTAGTCCCAGCTACTCTAGAGGATGAGGCCAGAGGATTGCTTGAGGCCAGGAGTTGGAGGCTGCTGTGAGCTGTGAGCTGTGAGCTGCTACACTCGAGCCTGGGCTACAGAATGAGACCTCTCTCTCTAAAAAAAAAAAAAAAAAAAGAAGCAGCAGCCACTGGGATTTTGATAGGGATTTATTGAATTGGTAGATCAATTTGAGAAGTATTGACATCTTAACAAAATTGTCTTCTAATTCATAAACATCAATGTCTTTCCATTTACAGTCACATGCTACATAAGGATATTTTGGTCAATGACTTACAGCATATATTAATTTTATACAATGATGGTCCCATAAAATTATAAAACCTTATTTTTACTGTACTTTTCTATGTTTAGATATGCTTAGATACAGAAATAATCATTGTGTTACAATTGCCTACAATATTCAGTTATAGTAACATGCTGTCCTGGTTTGTAACCTGTATACCATATAGCCTAGGTATGCAGTAGGCTATACCAGTGGTCCCCAACATTTTTGGCACCAGGGATCGATTTCATAGAAGACAATTTTTCCATGGACGACAGGCAGGGGGGATGGTTTTGGGATCAATCAAGCACTGAATTTCTTTAATTTCCTTTTTGGATTTTTTATCACCAGTATTTAGAAATACCACTGATTTTTATGTGTTGATCTTGTATCCAACAATTTTACTGAGTTCATTTATGAGTTCTAATCACTTTTTTAAATTATTATTTAATTCTTTTTCATTTTTTCTCTTTTTTTTTATTCTCATAACAAGTAGAAATACAGAGAGTTCTAATCACTTTTTAAATAGATTCTATAGGATTTTGTACACATGAGATCATGTCATCTGCTAATATAGTTTTAAATTCTTTCTGATTTGGATGCCTTTTATTTCTTTTTCTTGCCTAATTGCTTTACGTAGACCTTCCGGCCAAAGGTGAATAGAAATGGTGAAAGTGGGCTTCCTTGTCTTGTTCCTAATTTTAGGGGAAAAGCTTTCAGTTTTTCACCATTGAGTATGATATTACTTGTGTGTTTTTCATAAATGCTCTTTATCATGTTGAGGAAACTCCCTTCTATTCCTAGTTTGCTGAGTGTTTTATTTTATTTTAGTTTTTTATTTCAGCATATTATGGGAGTACAAATGTTAGGGTTACATACATTGCCCTTGCCCCACCCAAGTCAGAGCTTCAAGCACGTCCATCCCCCAGACGGTGCACATCACACCCATTAAGTGTGTTTATACCCATCCCTTCCTCCCCTCTCCCATCTGCTGACATCTGATGAATATTATTACTATATGCACACTTAAGTGTTGATCAGTTAATACCAGTTTGATGGTGAGTACATGTAGTGCTTCTTTTTCCATTCTTGGGATATTTCACTTAGTAGAATGGGTTCCAGCTCTATCCAGGATAATACAAGAGGTACTATAGCACTATTGCTTGTTGAGCGTTTTTTATCATGAAAGGGTGTTGGATTTTGTCAAATGCTTTTTTTGTTTCAATTGAGATGCTCATGTGATCTTTTCTGTTCATTCTATTAATGTGATATATTGATTGATTATTCTGTAAAAATGCAAATACTATTTATTGGTTTCCTAGTGATCTTTTTTTTTTTTTTTTTTTTGAGACAGAGTCTCACTTTGTTGCCCAGGCTAGAGTGCCGTGGCCTCAGCCTAACTCACAGCAAGCAACCTCAAACTCCTGGGCTCAAGCAATACTTCTGCCTCAGCCTCCTGAGTAGCTGGGACTACAGGCATTTGCCACCATGCCCGGCTAATTTTTTCTATATATTTTTATTTGGCCAATTAATTTCTATGTTTAGTAGAGACAGGGTCTCGCTCTTGCTCAGGCTGGTTTCAAACTCCTGACCTCGAGCAATCTGCCTGCCTCAGCCTCCCAGAGTGCTAGGATTACAGGCGTGAGCCACCGCGCCTGGCCTGGTTTCCTAGTGATCTTTTAACTGAGGATCTGGGAAGGAGGCAGCAGTACATTTATATTAAACCTTCCTTCTTGGCCGGGGGCGGTGGCTCAAGCCTGTAATCCTAGCTTTCTGGGAGGCCGAGGTGGGCGGATCCTTTGAGCTCAGGAGTTCGAGACCAGCCTGAGCAAGAGCGAGACCCCATCTCTACTATAAACAGAAAGAAATTAATTGGCCAACTAAAATATATACAGAAAAAATTAGCCAGGCATGGTGGCACATGCCTGTAGTCCCAGCTACTTGGGAGGCTGAGGCAGCAGGATTGCTTGAGCCCAGGAGTTTGAGGTTGCTGTGAGCTAGGCTGATGCCACGGCACTCACTCTAGCCTGGGCAATAAAGTGAGACTCTGTCTCAAAAAAAAAAAAAAAAAACAAACCTTCCTTCTTAACCTGCCCAGCTATATTCAGAGAATGATCTATTTTAATACCCTTCACTCTTGCTTAATGAGAAAAACAAATTGACATCTTGGATTTAGATCTAGGTATATTTATATAGTATAATATCTAACAGATAAAGCCAGTGGTTCCAATCCCATTTATTGAACAGTACATTTTTTCTTACAGATTTGTAATGATACCTCATATATCAAATCCTCATCAATGCTGAGGTCTGTTTTCTGTGCCCTGTATTCTGTTCTGCTGATCTATTTGTTTATATAAAATTTAAAAAAATATTCATTTGTTCTTATTTATCTTTTTTATAAACTTTAAAAAAAATTTTTAACCATTTTTAAGAGTACAATTCAGTGGCATTAAGTACATTCACAATGTTGTATAGTTGGCGGGGCGTGGTGGCTCACACCTGTAATCCTAGCATTCTGGGAAGCTGAGGTGGGAAGATCATTTGAGCTCAGGAGTTCAAGACAAGCCTGAGCAAGAGTGAGACCCCGTCTCTACTAAAAAAATAGAAATAAATTACTGGAAAACTAAAAAAAAAAAAAAATTTATATAAATATATAAATTAGCCGGGCATGGTGGCCATGCCTGTAGTCCCAGCTACTCGGGAAGCTGAAGCAGGAGGATTGCTGGAGCCCAGGAGTTTGAGGTTGCTGTGAGCTAGGCTGATGCCACCGCATTCTAGCCTGGGCAACAGAGTGAGACTCTGTCTCAAAAAAAAAAGTTGCCCAGCCATCAGCACTATCCATTTCCAGAACTTTTATCATCCCAAACAGAAAGTCTGTACCTATTAAACAATAACTCCCCTGCCCTCCCTCCCTTCAGTCCCTGGCAACTTCTATTCTGCTTTCTTTATGAATTTGCCTATTCTAGTAGCCTCAAATAATTGGAATCCTATAATATTTGTCCTTTTGTGTCTGGGTTATTTCACTCAGCATAATTGTTTTGAAGGTTCATCTATTTTGTATTAATAGTATGTATCAATTAGTATTTCATTTCTTACTATGGTTGAATAATATTCCATTGTATGTACATACTGCATTTTGTTTATTTATTTCTCGATGGCCATTTGAGTTGCTTCCACCTTCTGGCTATCACGAATACTGCTGCAATGAACATTGGTGTGCAAGTATTTGATTGAGTCCCTGCTTTCAATTCTTTTGAGTATATACTTGGAAGTGGAATATGGTATTTCTACATTTAACTTGTTGAGGAATATCCAAACTGTTTTCCAGATGTCTGCACCACTTTACCTTCCCACCAACGATGTAGCAGGGTTTCAATTTCTCCACATTCTCTCAACATTTGTTATTTTCTCTGTGCATGTGTGCATGTTCGCATTTATACTAGCCATCCTAACTGGTATTATGTGGTATCTCATTGTGGTTTTGATTTGCATTTCCTAATGACTAGTGATGTTGAGCATCTTTTTTTTTTTTTGAGATAGAGTCTTACTTTATTGCCCAGGCTAGAGTGAGTGCCGTGGCGTCAGCCTCGCTCACAGCAACCTCAAACTCCTGGGCTCAAGCGATCCTGCTGCCTCAGCCTCCCGAGTAGCTGGGACTACAGGCATGCACCACCATGCCCGGCTAATTTTTTCTATATATATTAGTTGGCCAATTAATTTCTTTCTATTTTTAGTAGAGATGGGGTCTCGCTCTTGCTCAGGCTGGTTTCGAACTCCTGAGCTCAAACGATCCGCCCACCTCG
>VSMD01070148.1:0-32388 GCA_008750895.1 Mirza zaza
GAAAGAGCTGCTCTGGTGAGGACCTGTGATTCTGATTCTCATAGCAAAAGCTTCTGGCTTCTGGATCTGAGCTCCTCACAGAGGTCTCTCTGAGGGAGTCCATTGTCCTCTCTAAAATAGTCTTGATCTGAGCCTCCACAGTTCATCCGATGTGTTTTAATAATCTTTGAGCTTATTTGGGGATTGAGAATGGCAGGCTCAGATCCAAGATCCATTTTCATTCAAAAGACTACTCTACCTCAATGTAAATTTATAAATGCAGGTATGTAGATATGTAGCAAAAAGGGACAATGCTTGGTACAGGAAACACTGCTATCCATTAAATCCATTTAATTTTTCTTCAATCATTTAGTAGACAACATTTCTCAGGCCCTCGTGAATTCAGGGCTTGATCTCATGACCAAGTTCTTGCCACTGGAATTGGAGCAGAAGTGATGAAGACTTAGTCCATAACAGCATCCCTTGTGTGATTCTTCATGCTATTTCCCTTTCTGCTGACCAGTTTCAGATGCTAGTGAGGACAGTAGAGATGACAGAGCCACAAAATAAAAGCAGTCTGGGTCCTTAACTGTTCACGTGGAAAAGAGCTTCCCTGCTTCCCTGAACGCATACCTAGGCCTGACAAACTCCCATAGTGTTCAGCTGTTACATGCTTATCTCTATTGGTCACCACAGATGTATTACCCTCACTAGTAGCTCAGCTACTCTTGGAAAACACTCTTGGAAGCATTCAAGCTCTAAATGCAATAGACATGTTAGTGGAGAAACCATGCTCCTTAAGCACATGTAGCTTCTAAGTCTTGGGCTCTGAGTCCAGCTAAAATGCCTCATCCAAATATCTGGTTTAAACTCAGTCTTATCATTCCTTCATGAGGGATAAGAAAATATGAGAGTTGCTTAAAATCATGCATCTTGTACACAGAAAAGCTAATATTTGAAACCCAGTTTTAGACTTAGTCCAAGGCACCTCTGCCATACATCACCAAGGACACATTAAGAGATTCGGTTCAAAGATCATTAACTAAGAATGTTACTTTTCCATCGAACACTGGCCTCTAGAAATGCATTTCCATTGTCGTATGCATATATCTACATTCTTTTGAAGTAATATTAAGAAGCAGAAAGTTTAAGGAGCTATAGAGACCATAAGTAAAAAAAAAAGTGAATTTCAGAACAATTATTTTCTGGATTTTATCTAAAAATGTGACCTCTTTTGCAAACAAACCCACTTGTTTATAATGAATGAATTCTATGGGCTTATCTCTTTTTCTCAGTATCTTAATAGGAGTTTTATAGTACAGATACCTCGATAGCTTTAATTGTGTCTTCATTTTTTTAAGTCTCCATAACAATAGTCTTCATGTAAATGTAACTCCAATTTTTTAAAAATAATTTTTCTCCCAAATGTCTGTATTCAATATGTAAGTCATTGGAGGTTTAATTTCAGAAGCAACTCATGGATTGTAAAGACAATTTGTAAGATTTAAGTCAATAGTAGTTACATTGCTGTATAAATTTTAAAGCAGAATGTTACAATATGTACAAAAAGATAGTGGATGCTCTAAGGGAAGTCAGAGTCTGCAACCTTGCAGCATCAATCATGATTCCATTGAAGACTTGACACAGCAATTAATGGCATATCTGGCATGTATAGGTTCTTCTAATCATGTCCTGGACTGCATACCAAAATAATACCAGGAAAGACTTTCTGTAAATTACTTTCATTTACTCTGTGCAACTGAGTAGAAATTCTTCTCTCCTAGTACTCTGGACAAATTACTTCTGCCACACGTGTATTTTTGACTTGGACAAGAAAGCACACAGAAATGATAGTGATCACTCATATAACATACTGACTGAGTCATGCGATGACCAGTTAAAATGCCCAGTTGAGGATCTACGAGTTTACATCCTTTTTAGAACAATAATTCTGCCTGGAATGGAAATACTGCCTTTTGATCTGTTTAAGCAAATTGTTCTCCAGTGACAATAATATTCATAGAAAGAAGAGTGAACTACATAGACAACATTTTCCTTCCCTCATCCCAATGCCCAGTCAGTCTGGAACAACAAGCATGACTATAATACTAAACTGTATTTCTTCTCATTCCAACAGATTTGTCTAATATTTGAACTTCACAATATCCTTTATCATTTTAACTATAGCTGTGCTGCCATACTAGTTTTTGCATTAACATGATCATTTTTAGGCATTGGATTAAATGATTCATTTTAATGCTATATCGATATGCCTGCCCTCATATTACATACTGCTGTCTTAAGTCTTTAAATGTTGAAAAGGGGTGTATAGGTCAATGGCATATTAATAGGAGTCAGTTATGCTCATAAATTTTTAATTATTTTGTTGTTTTAAATGTTCTTGAAATAAGAATGTAAAATGAGGTATTTTCTCATATACAAACACACACACCCTGTATATGAGGTATTTTCTCATATACACATGCACACACACACACAAACACACACATACATACCACGGTGCCTACCTAGATGTAAGAGAGAAAGAGAAAAAAGAGAGAGAAAGAGACTAAGTTTCTGTGGTCCAGCAAGTTTTATTCAAAACTATACATTTGCTAAAGCAAGGAAAGTCTTCTTTTGCTGAGGGTAAAGCTCACTAAAGTTTTTGGCTTTATTTGAATTTTAGAAAAATAAGTTATATAATTTTTGAAAAAATAGAAGGAAACTAATATCAAAATATAACATGTGCAAAAGAAAAGACTGCACAAAATTCAACCTAAAATTTACTGGGAAATGTAATTCTTTGGTTAACAAATATTCTCTTCATACTTTAGAGTTGATGCACCTCTTTGTGCATAAGATTTCCTCTCAAATATTTAAATATAGCTTGTGTGTAATCGCTGCATTTGCAAAGACAATATAGCTTTATGTGTTGCCCTCAAAATTATTTGGCTGCATTATAGGTAATTTTGAAAGCAACTTTATCTCTATCAGAAGAAAAAGAACACAATGGCCTGGGCCAACTGCTCATAAATGTCAGATACACTTGTGCAAGCTAAGATTAGCATGTCCGTTAGGTCACGAGGGCATGGTCATTTTAGTTCAAAACTCCTCAAATTCATTTACCTTTTATTTGTCATCTGTTATGACATTTGAAGCTCAATTTGTGTGCTTTTCTTTGAATGTCTTATCTAATAGTTTCTGTAATTCAGAGTTGCATTCTACATCTTACCATGAAAAAAGAAAACATTTGCGATTGCTATCCATGTTTCCAAACGCTTATTTCCAAATGATATTTTCATCCTAAGTGGAGCTTGAAGATTTTCTGTAATACAATTCAAAAGCGCCTCTCCTGAAAGGGTTAGGTTCCTCAAGCAATGAATCAATGTATATCAGATATAGAAAAGGGGGGGGGGGGAGCCAAACTTCTTCTACTGGTATCCCACCATCCAGCCACAATATATCTGCTGTTTTTCTCTATCTTGACAGGGATTCACAGATGTGTTTTTAACGTCCATAAAACAGAAATGCTCAATATGAAAACAAAGGAACATATATATTGCCAGTAATAATTCGGGTAATCTACAACTCCTTCCATTAACACTGTTGTTTTTATCCATTTCCACATACAAACTTCTTTCTGCTTATAAATCAGGAGACTAAAGGGGAGTAAATACATATGTATCATAGTGATCTAACACCCATCCCAAGCAAGCCTCATCCTGTGTCACTGTCTAAGTCATGCAAATTACACCAGAGCTGCCAGTTGACTAAGATTAATGACACTGCGCCAGCTTCTTTGTTTCTCTCTGCGGCCGTTTAGTGTGAAATACTATCCAAAAACATTATCTATCCTCGATTAATCCCACAAATTTGTTCACACGATGCACATTGTTTAGGGCAATTTACAACAGGAACATACTGAGCACAATTGCATTTAATTACTTGGGTTCTAATTACATTCATTAAAGGCTAATAAAATAAATGAAACAGCTTTAAAAGCTTCTGCAAAACACATGGGTCTTGTCTCTCTAGTGAAACATACAGTAGATGTTTGATGTGAAACACAGATTTGACCATCTATGTGTGTTTGTAGATGTATGTATATACATATTCCATATGCTATAGAAGGTAGATTTTAAATCATAAGCAATAAAACCTCAAACGTTCTACTAATACATTTATTTAATGAGTGGATGAGAGATTTTAGGCACCTTAGCACTACTTTTTATGTGGAGAATAAAGAGAAAAGCAAATTTGTTTTCAAAATAGCTTTTGAATCTTAATTGTTTCCACCTGCATGGCCCGGATACCCAACCTGTCTTTCCCATGTCCACGTTATAAAGGCCACTGACCAACAGTGAGGATGCATCTTGTTTAAGCTGGGCTCTGGCTAAGATTTCCATCAGGTTCAATTCCAAAACTCAGTCAGGACTTTTGGATTATTCCTCTCTAACACTGGAAGCAGCTTGTTGAAAGACCATATAATCTATTGTATAAAAATTCATATTTTAAGATATGCTGGGCATTCTGAATAATTCCCCTATGAAGATTTTTAAAAATGAAGGTGCTAACACCAAATTTCCCTAATTTTTGCATATGTATTTAATGCACAGTGTGCTTGGGAAATCATTTGAGAAACACAAAATGTAAAATATCATTTTTGACAACTATGTCAGAAAAAAAAAAACAGTTCTGGATACTCAAAATAAGGGCTTTAGTTTTATCCAGCTTTTCTGTTGCTCAGATGGAGCTCTGAATAATCTATATTACCCAAAGACAAATGCCTACCTAACTAATTGTCTTATGTACCTTTGAAGTTCATGCTCTACTTTATCAAGTCCATGCGTGATTTTATCTGGTAAAGCTGTACTATGCCTTGTAAAGCCATCTTTAGTGCTTGGCACCAGAAAATGGAGTGGCAGCACCTATATCTAAATGCATGTAATTGGCATATCTCATCACAAACAGAATTTTGCTTCTGGAGTGGATTTTGACCACAATGAGAAAAAAAAATCAAGAACTTTGGGGATGATTTTGATAGGCACCTGTAATCAGGATTTCCATTGGAACAGATCTTTGCCAAAGAATAAAGATTATTTTTTTTAAAAAAATCTTACATTAATGCATTGGAAATATCCTATTATTGTCTTTTTTTATATGGATATTCTTTGACCCAGCACATCCTCTTCTAGGTATTTGTCTTGAGGAAATATTCTCACATATACACAAAGGGAGTTAGGAAGATGATTATTATAGCATTGTTTCTAATAGTGAAAAAACTAGAAACATCCTAAATGCCCATCAATAAAGGAATGGTTAATAAGCTATACAAATGTATATTGTGTAGACCTATGTAGCAAGTAAAAGAATAAGGTAAATCCATGTGTGCAACTGAAATATTCTCCAAAAGCAAATTGTGGAATACTATATAGTATATGAATCAACAAAGTAAAGCAGTATGTGGGGGAGGGGTGTAAATGCATAGAAAAAGGTCTGGAAGAAATCAAAAACTGACAGCAGTGGCAACTTCTTAGGAGAGTAGACAAGAGCAGAACAGGATGGGAAGAGAGTCTTCAGGGTGGAAAAGGGCTTCTACTTTTTACTCTGCAGTCTGCCATACCAAGTGGACTTTTAAGAGAAAAATGTATTCATCTTTTACATGTAACTTTTTGAAATTAATATATGTGCAAGTTAAATATTTAGAGCCATAATGTGTGCATTAACCACTCCCCTGACATACATGCCCACAGTAATTTTCAAGACATTTTCATCTGGTAGCTCTTCAGAACAGAATCTGGAAGAGGGTTTCTTAGAAAGTTATAAAAAAGATTGGAATTTCACCATCTAGAAGTTTTCTCGCTTAGACACCCGCTCTCTGCTCCTATTTTACTATTTTCATTTCCTCTCGTTACGTGTAAGTGCTGGCAATTTGGGGGAGTTCCGTTCTCATAACACAGCTGCAAGGGGGCACTTAGTGTCTGCACAGAGTCCCCATAACAGGAACGCTGACTCACTTCAGTGCCACTCGCCCTTACATCCGAGTTCAGAGTCCCATCCAATATGGTTGAAGATTGCCTCTCAGAATGCAATGGTGCAGGCTAGGTGCAAAGCGAGCACAGCTGTTGGCTTTGGGGAACGTTTTAAAAGGATGATGCTTCGCTGTCATCCACTTGTTAAGGTGAATGCTTTGACAGAATTTCAGCACGATTCTAAAAAGCTCAGAATCATAATAGGTTGGAAAAGGACTTGGCACAGAAAGAGGCGGGTGAAGTGAGAAGCAAAGCAAGAACTATAAAGCCTTGAAAGTATATTTTCTGCTACAAGCCTACTTTTCTCTTCATCACATGACCCCAGCATTTGCAAGATTAAAGATGTCTAAAAGCGGAGAACCACTATTTCATCATGTGTTATCTCCGATAATGCCTACAACATGCAGTCCGAATTCTTGGGCCTTGCATTCAAGGCCTTTCAACTACGGGGTTTTGTGTCTCAGTACTTTATCTCATATGCCATAGATACCATTTGAACTTGGTGATGTCTTTTTGATAGTCTCTCCTCCTAGAATCTCTTTGTTGCTCTCCATTACTCTAAACCTGTTAGGATCCCTCAAGGTCTAACTTAAATGTCATTCCCTCTGGCAATTTTCCCTGGTATAGTGCGCGATACCTTTGCTGTTGAAAGTCATCTTTGCTATCATTGTACCTCCATTGCAGTTTATATGTGTCTCTGTGGCATTTGCCACATGCACTCTTGTACTATAGATATTGATATCTGTCTAATATCCTCCTAATAAAAGGTAAGCGCCTTAAAAAGTTTGGGCCGATATCAATGTGCCCATGAGACTGAGTAGAGTGCTTATCATATAACAAGAAAAGTTTTTTAAAAAAACTAATAATTAAACACAGAGAAAATAGTGCCTAAATTATTTAAATAATTGCTCAACTTTTTGTTTTAATATTTAGCTGTCAGTAGACAGAGCATCTCCAGTGTTTAACAGAATACCTGGCATAAATCAGGTGCTCAATAAATATTTGTTGAATAAGTAAATGAACAAACAAACACAGAAGCAAATAAATGAAGTTTATTTTTCCTCTCTTCCTTTTTCCCATTTGTCCATCCCAGGAGAGAAAATGCTTATTAAAGTATCTCATGAGTAATGTCAAAAATCCCTTCATGGCATTTCATCAAATATAGCAGTTTTCACACAGTATAGTCTTAAACCATAACAACAGCTTCATACAGGGTCTGTAATTCAACATGTAGTTTCCATTAAGATTTTCAGGACTGACTCTTACATACTGACAGTTTAAATTGGTTCTATTTTACAATAAAGGTGATAGAATAATTACAAATATCTTAATGAGTCCTGAATTAGTAATACAATATCTTTAGAATAGAATTCTGTATATATACTTGCAGAGATTTAAAGATGGGGTGTTTTTAATGCTATGAATGCCCAGAGAAGGAGTAGGCAGAAAAAAATGCCTTTAAGATGAGCGCAAGTTGCAACAATTCTTTAGTCAGTAGGAAACTCCCCTGTACTTTGATACTAGTGGGCAAAGTACCACCGTTTCTTCTAAATGGCCAAGCGGCAGCATTTATTGTATAGACTTAGATACATTTCTTCTTATGACTTCCAAAAACTTCACCTTCCCTTTACTAACGATGCACAACGTGGCAGGAAAACACACACACAAACAATATCAATACACTTTCAAGGAATTCAGTGGTTTCTTTCCTTTTCTCCTTTCTTTCTTTTTTTTTTTAACTCACTTCTAGGAAACTGAGAGGAGCTGTTCCACGTAAGCACCACCAAAATATATAACTGCAAACTGAAAGCCCATGACCTCAATCCTCAGCCGCCCCTTGCCCCTCATTACTGCAGCGGTTGGTGTAGGGAAGGATTAAAGAGGGTAGAAATCATTGGGCGAGCATACAAGGGCTCAGAAATTTGACCTTCATTACTTAAAGCACACAGTTTCCACTAAAAGCTGGTATATGAGGAGAATTAAAAACAGAACCAAAAAAGGTCAGGTGGAGTGCAGATGCACTAACAAAGATGAGGTTGAAATGGGGAAAAAAAATCCTCCAAAATATGCATCTTTTCTTCTATCAGGCATAAGTTGACATCACAAGGAGACATTCTGGCTTTGCCACTAACCAAAAATTGCAAAAGAACCTCCACAGCAAAGGTAAGAGCTTGAAATTTTAGCATTGCCAGAACCAGAGAGGACTTTAGAATGCAAATTCCCCATGCGGGAGACTTTCTTAGGGCACTTTGTAATGAAATGGAATCAGATTGTGCCTCCCCTATCTGATAGCTTTTATTGTCTGGATCTATGAATTACCCAACTTTAATGGGAAATACAAGAAGAGATTACAAAGGCACTGACTAGTAAAATATTTTTACAATTGTGAAACTTGCAGCAAGGCTGTCTCTTTTCTGGGAAGGCTAAGGGGCTCGGGGCTAACGCCATAAAGCATACAACCATGGCAACAGCCGCCATGGGGGCGTGAACTCAAAAGCATTTCAGAAAACATACACTAAGAAGTGAATGATTACCATCTGTCAGCAACAATGGGGCCACATTATTCATTGTCCTGGCAGTCTTGTGTTTCGTGGGTGTTGGGAGCAGAAGCAGGCCTCTTCTTTCAGAGATTCTTGGTTGTAGATGAGGAAACTGAGGCATTTAATTCACTCAGCCTAAGTGACTTGCCGCAAAGAGGTAAGCAGCCTGAGATCAGTAAATGTTTGATGAGTTCTGAAAGGAAAATCCAATAGCCAACTGTATAAAGATGCATTGTATTTCCAAAATGGTTTGCATTTTCCAAAACAGTTTCATAAATTTTCAGTAAAACAAATAAATGAGTTCAATACTATTCGAGATCAATGGCTAGATGTGTGTATGTATGTGTGTAACCTAATCTCTTCCCCCGCCCCCTGTTAATTAGTGAATCTTCTAGAATACTGCTGTCCAATAGAAATATAATCTGATATGCTTATATAACTTAAATTTTTCTAGCAGTCATACTAAAAAAGCAAAAAACAAACAGGTGAAGTTTACTTTAATAATATATTTTATAGAACCCAAAATATCAAAAGTGTGTAAAAATGCAAGTAATATAAAAATTATGATATTTTACCATATTTTTGTACTAAGTCTTTGAAATCTCGTATGTAATTTATATTATGGCATATCTCAGTTAGGACTAGCCACCTGTTACGTGCTCAATAGCCATGTGTGGCTAGTGGCAACCATTTTGAACAGCACAGCTCTACGGATGTTTCTTTCCTTTAATTTAGATGTTATGCTGCCTTAGGTTTTCTGTTAGCTACTGTAGACTTCAGGGACATCAAAAATTGGTTGACTTGAGTTATGTTCGTATTTGCCAAAGACATTTAATAATGCCCTTGAAAGATATCAATATATCCTCTCAAGGCCTAAGGATGAATGTGTGTGTGTGCATTTATGTTTATACTCGTGCACATGTGTGTGACACACGTCATTATCAACAGGCATTAATACCAGTGCCTATTCCATGTAAAGCATTGTACCAAGCAAAGTATCGATATGAAGCCATCATTTTGACCAAAATATTGATTAAATCCCTATAATGCACGAGACTACCATGCTTCTTTCACCAGCAAACCTCAGGTCCCTTCTAACGTTTTCATCTGCTCTGAATGTCGAGGATTCAACATTAAACAAGGACAATAGAGCTGACTTCAAATCTTGTCTCTGCCCTTTGTAAGCACTGTGACTTTGCACAAGCCATTTCTCCACCCTAATTTTTATTATATTCATTGCTAAAATGAAGACTAGATGACCTCTAAGCAACTTTCCAGTTCTAACAGGCTATGACTTAATGATAAAAAATAGGAAAACTCCTACACTGCTGGTGGGACTGCAAACTGGTTCAGCCTCTGTGGAAAGCAATATGGAGATACCTTAAAGCGATACAAGTAGATCTACCATTTGATCCAGCAATTTCACTACTGGGCATCTACCCAAAAGATCAAATGACACTCTACAAATGGAACACCTGCACTCGAATGTTTATAGCAGCATAGTTCACAATTGCAAAGGTGTGGAAACAACCCAGGTGCCCATCAATACATGAGTGGATTAATAAAATGTGGTATATGTATACCATGGAGTACTACTCAGCTTTAAGAAATAATGATGATATAGCACCTCTTGTATTTTCCTGGATAGAGCTGGAACCCATTCTACTAAGTGAAGTATCTCAAGAATGGAAAAACAAGCACCACATGTACTCACCAGCAAATTGGTATTAATGGACCAACACCTAAGTGGACATATACGAATAACATTTATGGGGTGTCGGGAGGGTGGGAGAGGGGAGGAGGGGATGGGTATATACAAACATGAGTGAGATGTGCAATTTTTGGGGAGTGGTCACACTTGAAGATCTGACTCGAGGGGGAGGGGGGCCATGGGCAAAATATGTAACCTTAACATTTGTACCCCCATAATATGCTGAAATAATAAAAAAAATAATAATAAATACTTCCTTTTAGCCTCAAAGAGCACATTCCTTACCCTTGAACAGTTCTCTACATGATGCAATTTATAGAGTACTGGTAGGGTTGCCATATTTAGAAGAGAAAAAGACACACAATACCCAATGAAATTTAAATTTTAGGTAAACAATGAATACTAGAGGGTAAGCATGTCCCATGTGATATCTGGTACAAACTTATATGAAAAAGTTATTCATTATTTACCTGAAATTCCAACTTAACTGACATCTGTATTTTATCTGGAGACTCTAGATACCCAGAAAGTCTCATGCCTCTTACCCCACAACCAGATCTTGAAATCTTCATGCTGCCGCACAGTAGAGAGAGATAAGCACAAATTTCTTTCGAATCCTGTGAGTTCGAACCCTGGCTCAGGACATTTTCATCGTGTGTGACCTAAATTTCTGAGCCTCTGTTTCCTTCTTTGTAATCTTGAAACTGACCTATAAGGTAAGCACTTCTGCCTATTCTATAAATGAGGAAATTGATGGTCAGAGAAGCTGGACTAGTCATTTTATATTCTATGAGCTGACACTTTCATTAGATGAAATAATGTACATGCTGTGTATATCTCTTTTTTTTTTTTAGACAAAGTCTCACTGTCTTGGCTGGGCTAGAGTGCCATGGCATCAGTCTAGCTCACAGCAACCTCAAACTCCTGGGCTTAAGTGATCCTTCTACCTCAGCCTCCCAGGTAGCTGGGACTACAGGCACACACCACCATGCCTGGCTAATTTTTTTCTGTTTTTAGTTGTTTGGCTAATTTCTTTTCATTTATAGTAGAGACAGGGGTCTCACTCTTGCTCAGGATGGTCTCGAACTCCTGAGCTCAAGCGATCCTCCCGCCTAGGCCTCCCAGAGTGCTAGGATCACAGGTGTGAGCCACCACACCCGGCCAAGTATACCTTAAGTATTCAATATATGGCATACATTAATATCATTTTTGAGATGGTAAGACTTGTGGAGGGGGGAGGTAGAAAGGGAAAATGTTGAATTAGAATGCTTTTTTGGGAGGGACAGACATGAGTGAGATTCTAACAGGATCTTGAGTAGCTGAGCAAGGGCTGATGAGCCAGAGGCAGGTAGGAAAGAGGCATAGAAATTGAGAAGAAAGGCACAAAAACCATTACTACTTCACATTTTATCTAGTTCACTAAGCATACACATGTCACTACACTTCCACAGCTCCTCTGTGTTTCCAAAACCCAACTTAAAGCACTGGATTTAGTTTATAACACTAAGCAGTTTGCTTCCCAGCTAGCTCAGAAAGGCCTCTCTCTCCCTCATTTCTTTCCTCTTACTTTCTCTCTTCTCTCATTTCATGCTCATGGTACTAAATTCGAGATTTGATTTTTCTCTTATCAGGAAAAGTGCAGACACCATACCCAGGACGAATCCCCTTCTCTATTTCTCCAACATTTCTTTATAGTACATACAAAATGCAATTGCAATGTACAAGAGTAGCCTTGTTGGGAAAAGCAAGCCTCCTACAGAAGCTTGGAGATTTGAATGGAAGTAGGAAAGGGTCAGTCTTTGCATTTATAGAATTATGTAGTAAATTGAAAGCACACTATCTCAGGTTCCTTTTTGGTACCATTGGTAGGGCCAACTTTTTCTCCCAGTGATGGCTGCCACTAATATGGCATGTGGCTCCCAAAGCTTGGAGGCCAGAAAGCTCTTCCCAATTTTGTGGTCACCTTGAGGAAGTCCTATCCCTTCCAAATGAGACTCATAAAAAAAATACAAGAAATCTTTCCTCACAATTCCCTTTCTAAATACTCAGTTCCAATGATGCTGGCCTGCCTTCTGGTTTGTGATCTTGTTTCTCCAAACTTTGCTATCTATTTTTTTTTCTCCCTACACAACTGTCTCTACTTCTTTTTTTCAATACTCAGACCCCCACCTCCTGCATAAAGCCTTCCTTGTCTACCCCAGAATTATTATTATCTTTCTCTTATCTGAGCCTCTGTGGCACTTCTTGTTGGTTTAGTTAGCATTTGTATTGTCTTGTGCTGTGTGTGTGTATGTGTGTATCCAATTGAAATGCAAACACTTTGAGGACAGAAACAAGGTCTTACAGTTCTCTGTCTCCTTACACTGAGTGAGACAATATCTTTATTTGTTCAATAAATATTATTTTGAGGTGATAGTAATTAGCCCATCAGACACATTTAAATTAATGCATGACTTTATCTCATTAAGGCTGATCTCGCCTGTTGAGACCAGAAAAAATTATCAAATCTGTAGAACTTGGTCTGTGGAGCACAGTAAGAATTTAGTGGGTGGTAAGCAAAGAGGAGGCAGCAGGAGCAGATTGATATTGAAGCTGGAAAAGATGACCCAACAGGAGAGCTGGTCACTACCGTCTAGCAGTAGTTCAAATTAGCACCTGTATTAATAGGAGTTCATCAGGTCCCTGAGGACTTTGTGATCTCAAACATACTGTGCAATAGTGCCACATTTTTAGGCTTCAGTCTATTTGAGGATCAGGACCCTATTTAGGAGGTAGAGGTACCTGAGAAAATTCTAGCACCTGAGAATGTTGGCAGGCAAGAGACAGGCAAGGTATCTGCCAATGGTCTGGAATCTAGAGCAGAAAGCAACTGCCTACAGGATTTTGGAATGTTTATCTGCAAACCCAGGGATATTTCCATGGTCTTTTAAGTTAAAAAAATGAAACCCTATGATATGCCTATTTGTACTCACTGGACTTGCATAGAAAGATGTAGCGAAACCTTCACCTTAGAGGATATATGAGAACCAGAACTAACATTAGAACAGCAGGTCTTAGAGATCTTATAGAAGCAAGACTAATTTTAGATCCCACCCCCGATGAGGCAAAAATCTCCTGATGTTCTTTCCAGTGTCAAGATCTGAGCCCAAGGAAATAGGAGGACTTAGATTGCAGATGAAAGGCCTTAGCACTTGCATGTATCTGTAGGCCCAACAGAACTGAGGAAGGTGAAGGCAGACAATTTATTTACTGAGTAGCTTACAGATTAATATCATTAATAGTTAGATAGCTTTATATCATATATACCATTAATCTTCTCAGTATGATTAAATGCCCTTTTTTAAAAAAATTCAAGCTAATCGAAAGAATGGGATCCACATGTACTTGCCATCAAATTGGTACTGAATGATTAACACAATGGTGCTCAAATGGTGGTGGTGTCCACCAGGGATTCGGGGATTGGGGGGTCAACCCACATCTGAGGGATGTGGTGAGCATTGTGGAGGATAAAAGCATGCCTCTAACTCTTGCTAGGGAGAGGCAAAGATATAAAATGCAACCAAAAGGTTTGTACTCTCATATTTTCTTGAAATAAAAAAAAGAAACATATATACATAGTAAGAAAAAAACTCACATTTCTCCAAATTGTTGCTTACAAAGCAAGCCTAATGAGAGTCCAGAATGGCCATTCTTTATGGATTTAAAGAGAGAGAATATTATTTCTTCTCTTACATATGATGCTATAATATAGTCTGCTTTAGAAATATAGTGAGTCTTAAGTAGGACTCACCTAACCTAATAACTGCCATACCACTCTTTTGCGCTACTCAGTCATTTACTTTGGGCCATCAAGTATGGTAGATATAATGACAAAGGTATAGACGATGATCAGGGACAGAGCTCTAGAAGTCCCTACATACAAAGGTAGTGAAGAGGAATGAGAGCTAATAAAGTAAACTGAGAAGAAATGATCAGGCCAAAGAAGCAGAAGAGCCAGGAAAGAAGAGTATCATAGAGGCCGAAGAAAGAGAGTATTTCAAAAAGTTCATTATAGTCCATGATGGCTAATGTTGAAAGGCCTAGATGCTTCCTACTTGGCTCTAACACCTATTTTCTAAGCAGGATCATACAACATTCTAACTTTGGCTACCATGGTCACCACCTTTAGCAAAGACTGGAGAAGGAGTAAAATGAGTTTGAGCTGAAAATCCACAGAAAAAGCAAGGACTTCTCTTCTGTATGCATTGCAGAGCATGGGACTAAGGGGCAACTGGGGAATATATGGAATTTCTTCCTTCCAAATTTGAGAGCTGAGCAAATGTGTGTTTTAATAGGATGTAAAGTACAGGAGTCAAAAGAAGTCAATGAAAAAGTCAAAACCAAAAGATTTCTGGATATCATTTGAAGCATCTTAAAAGAGCCTATTTAAGATACTTTTGATTTCCGTGCTAGCAAATAATTGCTTATTCCATTGCTAAAGTTCTATTTTGGGGTTTGGGATTCTTAAAAATTCTCCTAATCAAAGGGTGGCATAGCCTTTAGAGTTTAAAATTTATCTTTCATCTGTATGTTGGAAAAATGTGTTAGATTCAGACAATAAATTATTTCTCTAAATATTCATTTTAAATATTAAGATTTAGGAAGAATATCTTATGAAAACATCCTAAGCCTCAGCATTTTTTCATTGTCATTCTAATATATTGTTGTAAGAATATCTTAAATTTGTAACAAATAAACTGAAAATGGGGGGAGGGGACAAATTTCCTCTAGAAACATAGAGCAAAGGGCAAACAGCCCTAATATTTTTCTGTTTATGTAATTTATCATTGCATTCATCTGTCTAGGCATGCTATATGTTAGCATAGGACTTCTCCAACATTTTAAATTCCATTAATCTAAAATATAAAGCCCTATACCTGTGATGTATTACTAATGCTAATAGATAAGATCACCCAATTATAAACTTGAGTTTACTCTTATTAATGTAGCAAATGAAGTCATGGAAGTGAGTGAGATCTCATTTTGGATAAGGTTCCATTTCTTGTTAAATGTTGTTATTTCAGAGTTGGGCATATATCATCATTGATATAACAATAACAGATGTCTTATTTGTGGATTCCTCTCCTGTCTGCCTCATAGCAATGATTTTACTACTTGTGAAGGATTACAAAAAATTACTGGAGGATTTACAAGAGGTCTCTGCAGTATTTATTTAGAAGCCAAGTATAATATTGTTTTTCCATACCCATCAACCAACACAACTTAATCCTGACTCAAAAGAGCTGTATTATTCTTTCCTTAGCCTGTGTGATTACGGCTTCAGAATCCTTTTCGTCAATAAAAGTTGGATTAGTTGCAATAGCAGATGTTAGATGGGGGTACCAAGAAGATTCCCATCCTCCTATTCTCCTGGAAACATCAAAAATCATCTTTTGCAAGAGGTGCTAGCACAAGGCTTTACAGTGTGTACTTACAGAGCTTGTTCCTTTTTAAATTGTTGCTATATTTTTTATTTCAACACTCCTCAAAGGATTTGGAACTGGCTTGCTTTCAGATTTAGTTGAAATTTTTGTTGTTGTTTCTTATGAATTGGTTGAGAATAAAGGCAACAGAAATTTTGGAATTTGCAAGACATTTCATTCACTTCCCCTATTAATGATCTACTTAAAAGAAAGCCAGAAAAATGAGCCTTTAAACATCATAGACCAAGACTGTGTTCTCAAGTACCAGCAGCAGCATAGTTCTACAGCTTCTTCTGCAGATGAGAGGAATGTCCAAGCTCAAATTTGTGATTGGAGGGCTGTGCCTAATTCTTAGCAAAGAGTTCATGGGCTTTCTCAATATTTTCAGAATTATTCACAAGACCTCATTAACATTCACAATGCCCTATTAGGGCAATAGGCTGGCATTGCCTTCTTACAGGGTGGACACAGACATGGCAATTTTTATTTTTTCCTACAAGTTGGGCAATGGGAACCTGTGGTATATCTAATTTACTTTATGTTGCTTTCAGTAGCATATCAGTTAGGGTTGAGTCAAAAGAATACACTTTAGATCTTTCATGCAGAGGCAATTTATTACAAGGAAATAGTAATACAGTGGTGGAAGAACTAAGAAGCCAGATAAGAAATAATGGAGCAGAAATTAGCAGTAGGAGGAAACTCTACCACATCCAAGGGACAGGAAAAGAGGTGTTGCTCCTAGAGCTCAGAAGCCAGGGGTGTCTAGGAGGAGCTAAAACCCCAGCAGAGGACCACCCAGTGGAAACTAGGACCATGAAGGAGCTAGAGCCACAGAAGGAAGGCAGTCCCTGCCAGAAAGGCAGCTTCCTAAAGAGACCCTAGGATTGTGGCAGGTTGTACCACCCCATGCCCACTTTAACAACCACCCTATTGGCTCAGACTCCATTTTCTTCTACGTTATCTCCACAAACCCCCTCCCCAGCTAATCAAAGTGCTATCAGCATCTCCACTCTATTATTATTGTTTGCTATTAATTTCTACTACAGCAATCTCCACCCACGGTAAAGAGACTTCCGGGGAGATACAATACCTCAGATACCAAGTACTGTTTTTCTTAGGGCTCTGATTACAAATTATTTGAGGTTTTGAGTGGTCTACCCCATGGGCTCTTCTTAATGTTTGTGTTTGCTTTGTTTTGTTTTTGCAGAATATCGAATTTTTCAGGAAAGCATACATCCTGTTATAGTAGAAGCACTCATAAGTAAAAATATCAGTTGGTGTGGTTGCAAAACACTATAGTATGTGGATACGATCAATATAAGTCATTCATTCATTCATGCAGCATTTATTAAATGTCCTTATACTTAGCAAATTCAAACACAAATCAGATATTGGGAGAATCCTCTCCCCCCAAGAGTTTATAACCAGATCTGTTAACAGGTAATCAGAAACAAATCATGAATGTTATAATAGAAGTGTCGCCAACATGATGAGAAAGTCCAGAGCAGGGTAAGAATAATTTTGCCTATAGGTGTAAGGAAAGACTTCAAGAGAAGGCGATATTAGCATGGTCTTAAAAGGTAAGAGTTTGTCGAGTAGTGAAGGAGAAAAGAAGCATTCAGGAAGTAGGAAAGCATGTGCAAAGGCATTAATTAACATAATTAATTAGCATAAGGGTTTGATATGCAAGCTTAGGAATGGAGCCAGAAAGGAGATCCACCTAGAAAATAACAAGAACTGTAACTGAAGAAGTAATTGATTGCCCAGTTGCAAAAGCCTTGTAGGCCCAGCCTAGGGGTTTAGAGTTCATCCTGTGAATAACCGGACTCCAGCTGAGGTCTTGAAGGAGAGAAGTAACTTGATGAGAATTGTTTTCCAAAAGATCATTCCAAAGAATGGACTGGAGAAGAGGAAGATCAATGCCAGGGAGATCAGATAGGAGGCTGTATAAATACTCCAAACGAAAATGATGAGGGTCTAACCCAGTGGCCATGAGGATGATGAAAAGGGACTTTAGCCAGAGGACACTTCTGAGGGAGAAATGACAGGTCTGATGATCAATTGGACATGGAAAATAAGGGACATAAGTCAAAGATGACTTTAAGAGTTCTAGCTGAGACAACAGGGTGTATTGAAATGCCATTAGCTGAGGTGGCGAATCCAATAAGGAAATGCAGGTCTGAGGAGGAAGATAATTGAGGGTGGGTTTAGCACCTCTATTATCAAAAGGTTGAGATTATTTCAGAAGTGGACATGGGTCTTTAGTTTCTGTTAAGATAGTTATACCCATCAGGGGGAGATCCACTGTTGAAAGATATTTAACCATTTGGTTTACATATTATAGCCAGATCACAGGTGGCCTAACTTCCTGATCTGTTAAATGGGATTTCCTTAGCCATGTTTGTAAAGAGATCAAGTTAAAATTTCAACATTTTAAAATATGATTAAAGCAGGAATCCATTTCTAATCCAAAAAGCATCCATACGGTTTGGCAAGCATATAATATGGAGATTGGGAAAGAAACAGTAAAATTCAGGGGTGGGAGTGCTGCATGTTGTAACTGAGGGCAGATGCAGTTTCACGGAAATGCTTGCAGTGTACATAAAGAAGGCATCACACATTCTTGAATTAATAGGAATATACTAATTAATTGACAGCAAGAGCTGTTGATAGAATGGAAGAATAGATCTCTAGCTCCCTAAGCAAGCACCCAGACACAGCCAAATAAATTGCTGAGACTCTGTCTTTATATAATATATGATGCAGTCTTGCAATAATCAGCCTATGTTTTCCTGTCTTCCATCTATTATTTTGGATTTGAGGTTCTTTTTTACACTTAAATTTAGCATGCATAAAAGAGAAAATCTAGAGATGGAAATTAGAACAAAGAAAAAAATAAAAATTCAGAAAGAACACTTTAATTCAGACAAAATGGCCACCACATTGCACATTTAAAGAGTCTGTGACTTTTCTAAAAAGGAAAATTATACCCAGGGACACTCCTTCATTGTGATGCTTTTCCCAGAAGAAGTAATGGGTTATACTGGGCCATCAACATTTTTTGTTATGTCCTTATAACCAAAACATATGGTCATACTGGGGATTAGGATTAAAAATACAATTTTCTCAGTATTAAGTTAACACATCACCTTGATTTATTAGTAGTACCTTCAAAAAACAAACACAAACAAAACCCCCTAGATGAACCATGTCAAACAATTAATCTACATACCTGTCAAATACCTAGGAGGGGTTTAAACAAATCAAGTCAAAAAGGCAGAGGGAAGGGGTTTCCTGAAACCTGAACACCGACCTAGACTCTAAACTTCCATTTATAGTCCTGTCTGTCTTATGAAGCAAAGAATTACTTCAGGCAGTTTGCTAAAAACGCTGCTAAAATTGATGCTCATGTGTTTGTATTATACTGACTTTGGCAACACAAATATTTTAAGCCACAGTATTCATACAAACTCCTTATTTTAATATGCAATCGATTAGCTAATATTGCACATAAAGAGAGAATAATTGTAAATTGCGCAAGTAGTCTATAAATATTCCCCTTAGGAGTGCCAAAATTGCAAGCCATAATACTATGATAGTGATGGAAACTTAAATAAACTTCTATAAAATAATATTTATTTCCTAATGATGTCTCTACCGAACCAATATTATCATTACTGTTTATTGAACAATTTACTTCATGCCAGGCTCTGAGGTTAGGGGGAAGGACATAAAGATAAATAAGATTCAAGCCCCTCTTTCTAAAATTTGTAATGAGGATGGATTAGTTAAAAGTATTAATGGATATCCATAACAACAATGATAAATGCTATTATGTATACAGAATCACACATCTGTATACAACATCAAAAGCACCCAATACAGTGCCTGGCCCACAGGAAATGTTCAATAAATAGTATTTATGACTACTGAGATAGACTTCATATAAATAAGGAGTTAAATAGAAAAATGATGTTGAGCACTGAACATTGTACAGTTTGCAGCTGCCTTCAGGGATTGACCAGGAGTAACCCCAGAGTAATCATCACTGGTTGTGGTCCAGAAGAGCAGGCCATGCTAGTAAGAAACAAGTGTGTAAATAAAATGATGCAGAGTGAGAGAATTCAAGAAATCCAAAAGGAATGAAACTGGGTCAGGAACTGTGGAAATCTCCAGGTAAAATGAGCAGGTAACAAAATTCCCCAGCAGGATAAAGAGTGTGCCATCAGGAGTAGCTGTGTCCTTTTTGGCCCTGCAGCCAGAGTGGATGCCTTTCTCAAGCGACAGGAATGGCCTGTGCAACTGCTATTAGGCACTGCAAGAGGGGTTCGTGGAAGGAGGGCAAGGCATTCAGAACATTTGTAATGAGGATGGAGTGGTATTACCAGAGCATGGCATTACTTTTCTCACAACCTACCCAGAATGGCATATGTTTTAACCCAACAAAAGAATTGCTCATAAATCTCTTGAATTTATAAGCATTTCAATCCTGTTATGGGAATTTGGGAACTCAGAGACTTTGCGCTCCAGAAGACTCAAACCACTTCTTAAAACTCTGCTTGTAATTTTTAGCTCACTACATAACAAAAGACACCAGGTTCCTCAGAATCCAACACAGACATTCCCTGCTGGGATGCAACTAGTTCATCCATTAATGTTATCCTGTTGTAGGTTTTCCAAAATGGCATTTAAAAAGGCATTGTTTAGCAGAGAATACCAAGCAAAACAGAAAAGCTTTGGGAGCCTGAGCCCAAGGAAGAAACACCTCAGGAGTATTCTATGCTCCTTTAATGCTTTGCAAAATTTTCATATTGTGGTGCACATAGAAATGAATTCTGAATGTGAGTCAAACAGTGGGAGGGCACTGTTGGCAGCTGGATCTGTGGGAAAGCTGCTCACTTATGAAAAATGCTGCAAGGGAAATTGTGAATTTCCTGCTTGGCATTCGCTTTAATTCAGCAATACTCTCCTTTAAAAATGTAAAGCAGCAAGAATATGGTAAATGAAGTGCATTTTTATTTGTTTATGATTTGAGAGTTTCTGCCTTGAGAAAAAAACTAAAAGACCTAAAGGCAAAGGAATCTTTCCTCTCAAAGGGAAAATGTTATGGAAGAAAATAAAGATTGGTTAGGTATTCAGCAACATTCAGAGTTACTCTCAAGGGAAATGGCCTTCATTTGGGGAGACTCTTGAACGCATTCAGGCCACCAGAGAACCAGTTAGTACATGGCAGTTGTAATTCACTAAATGGAACCCTGGTGGCCTAAAAGAATCAATGCTACCAAAGAGATAAACTTACCTACAGGGAGCAAATTAGGTGCTAGGAGAATATCTGATTATTTTGCCATTTATATTTAGAGTCAGTGGATCAACAAGTATTTATTGACACCAACCCCATGCCAGAGGTTGCATTGCTCTCTAATAAATATGTGGTTACTTATTATTAGATAGACACAGTCTCCTGCCCTCAAGGAGATTCACAATCTAATTGAGATGATAATTACTCTTTAAAATAGACGTTTATTAATAAATACATCAAAAGTGAAATTAGAAAGGTTGGATTGGAGAATTTCTTGACACATTAGCAAATGAGGTATTAATAAATCAGTACAAACCTTCTAGAACTTGAACTTTGAGAGTTTTCTTTTAATATATTATTTGGTTTTGTTTGGGATTTTTTTTGTCTTTGTTTTGTTTTGTTTTTAAAGACAGATATGTATGATAACAGGAAAAAGAGAATTATTTGAAACCTTTTGAAAAGCCTCAGTTAGGAATTTTTGATAGCAAACAAAGGAGAAAAGTAGTGTTAGAACAAAATGAATCCTGTCTTGTGCAGCAGGTTAAAAGATATGACATGAACTGAGTTACATAAGACAAAGAACAGCTTTTGTGGGTAAAACTGGTTAACAGTGAAGTTTTCAAGAAAAAAGGTATGGAATGTAAAGGTGTATTACCTTTCATCAGCCATCATAAGGGTCATAGCTGACATTCCTATAACAAAAGATAGGTTAACAAGAGAGAAGCATTACAAATTTATTTAATCAAAGTTCTATGTGACATGGGAAACTTCAGAAATGAAGATTCAAAGACACAATGGAAATTTGTTCATTTTTATGCTTAGATTCAATAAAAGAATGAACAGCCATGCAGAAACATGATTGGACAAAAAAAGAATGATCCAATAGTAATAGAATGAAAGGGTAAACCCAGCAAGGCATATTTGTTTGGGTTCTTCTTGGCCTCTCTGTGTAGCATTTCTTCCTCCTGGGTATAGTTCAGGACCCCCTCTGGAATGAGGGTCTAATGATCTACTTTCAGACAAGGCAGGCCAGAGCATTTTCTTTATGGCCAGCTCTTATACAGAAAGGCAGGGGAAGGTGAGAGTAATAGTCCTAGGTTTTATGGCTGGCTTCGGGTGAGGGGTATTCTATTTTCTATGATCTGCCTTGGAGAAGAGGAATTCTAGTTTCTATAGCCTACCTTGGGGGAGAAAGAAGAGGGAGAGAAAGAAGGGCAGGAGAAGGTAAGAAAGAGACTTTGCTTTTGAGCCTCTTCCAATGTCCTTCAGTTCAAGGTATCCAGATGCCAAAGAGCCATACTTTGGGGTATCGTTTTCTGAGCCTCAACAAAGGTTAATATCTAGTAAAAAAGTCACTGGAAGTTATTAGTAATAGAAATACCTAATCTGAATAATAAACAATGCTAAGGAATGAACAACACTTTTTACCCATGTGCAGTAAGTAGAATCTGAGTAAAGAGTTTGGGAACTAAGAAGCCAACAAAAAAAGGTGAATCATCTTGTAACCAGATCTATATAAAAGCCCTCTGGTTGGGCTAGAGAAGAGCAGACAGCAAGGAACAAAGTGGCCTTTGGGCCCATCTTTTGAAGGGGTAAAAATGTAGCTAATGAGCTTAGTTTGAGTTATATTGAGTTTGATATTGACAACAGGAAATTGAGTACATGTACCGAAGGCCAGGAGAAATGTGGGGCCAAAAAAGGGAAAATTGTTTAAGAGGAGAATGAATGTAGGAGTTTAATCCATAGGAAAATTGTTATATTGGAATAAAACTCTAAGATACGCCACATTAAGGAAATGATAATGAGGAGGGATGAATTAGAGTTGCATTTGAGACATTCTTCCAAAGATCTTCTGTGAAAAGAAATAATTTCATTACACTTGTTTCCTATTCCCCGAGCTTAAGAAGTTGTATCCAGGGTCCTGGTTGAAGTGGCAGGGATGAAAAGCTTGAACCGGGGGTAATAGTAGACTTAGGGACATTTGCTGGATGTGATGCTGAAAGGAGCCTCACTGAAACCCTTCTTACAGCAAGGTGGCTGTCTATGCTAAGCAGGGCCCCTTGCTACCTTGAATACTACTGTCTCATCTGTAATGTAGACACTGATCCACAGAGCTGACCTGCAACCCATAGAATAATCTTTTCAAGTAGGGAACTATTAAGGGTAAGTGACCATATGCTGGAAAAACTGTCTAGTTAAGTATACTGACGCCTTCCCATGTGTTATATCAACTTTGATGGCAACAATGAGTTTGAAGTTTTTAACCAGAGGAATTGTGTGATTTCTTGGTTCAAACTTGTTCCCTCATCCCTGGCTGCAACACAGTGATTGCCCTTTCATCATGACTTTTCACAATCCTAAATCAGTCATACTTACACAGAGGATCTTGAGCTATATGGTTGACGTATAATCTTCTGAGCATGGAATTTCCGAGTTAGCACATCATGTTACAAAGAGCTCTAAAGGGCTTCAACTAGCCTTCTGGTTAATAATGGCACAAATGGACCTCTAGAGTCAAATATATGCCAGCATGAGCAGAAATTAAGAAAGCAATATTTAAGCAGTATTTGAAGTCTTAAGAGTAACCATTCTCCCCAAACTGCCCATTTATCTCAAAAGCCTCCATCTCTAGACCAGTGTTTGTGTGCTCTAAAACTATTCCATGTCTCCTGGCCCACCTTCTCATCCCCTCTCACTGAAATCCAGCTCTGAATCTCTTTCCCTCTGTCATATACTTCCTTCGTGGGTAATCAATCAACTGAACTGCTATCATCGGCATGTGAGAAAGAAAGGGCTTTAAAAAGCAAAAGATGACAACTTCAAGGATAATATTAATAATAGGAAACAGCATAAAGCCAAACTAGCTTATTCTTACCTTGAAACCAAATTCAGGCCCATTAAAAAAGTAATAATGGTCACACACCCAAAAGTAAATCACAAACAATTTAAATAAATACCTAATTATCTCAAAGCTCACCATTCCCCATGCCTGATAATATGTCTTGAAGTCAGCTTTCTCTTTCTCTGTATAAACTACACCGTGACTCCTTCTCCTTCCTCTCTCTAAATGTCCCCATCCTCTGTCCCAACCCAGCCTGTGATGGCATGCTGGCTCTTGTTCTTTCCACCACTTCTTATCTTCCAACGTCTATTCTTTTCCAACTACCGATGCTCTCTCTCCTTTCCTATGTGAATTGATGTTTTCTTTCTGTTTTTCTCCAGCTCTCTCTTAGCCCAGGGACACCACAATAATCACAGACAACTAGGAGAAAGGGTGGGGAGAGGAAAAGGTTGTGAACATTCAGATTTAATAGGTTTGCCTGTCACAAAAATTAAGATTTAAAACTTGAAAAATTCTCTGAGTTTTAAACACTGTCTGAACTTGATAGAACATAAGTAATGAGCAAAAACATTTGAAACCCTCCTAAATATTTTGTACACCTGGATATGCCCTCCAGGAAATTCCTAGCTGTGACTGCTGCTTTAATTTTCCCCCAAGTATGGCAGACAAAAGTGAAGAATTCCTATCGGTCCTCTCCCATGAATTCTGTTTCAAAGCTGTTAGCACAACACTAGTATTTCAACATTCCTTTGGCTTTACCATCTTTATGTTCGTTTTAAATTAAGAAGTCTGAAGCAGATCTTATCAAATCCATGATATTGTTAAGAGCACTTCAAGGTCCTTTTAAAAACAAGAATTACTTACATCAACCTACTTTATTGCTTCATTTTCTGACTCTAAAGGACACAAAGTATACTAAAGCAATTTAACATGGCTGTAACCTACAATTTTAACTTACCCTGAGGGGCCATTTCACCTCTTGTTTTACTTTTCTAGACCAAATCAATAGAAGGAAGAATCAAGTCAAGACACATGTCATAACTGTATTAAAGGTCAATGAGGTTTATACAAATTGGGCTCCACTCATAAATAATTGACTCACAATTTGTACCAGGGTACAGGGTGAAAAGCTATTCACCTGAAACATCTTTAAAGTTTATTCTACCTATTGTTGGCACCTGAGGGAACTATCACTAAGCATGCACTTGGGTCTGGAAGTCAGCTATCAACAAAGACTTCCTTTCAAGAAACTGAGAGGTAATAATTCAGCAAGAGACATGCACAATCCACCTTGTTCATCACAAAATAGGTTAAAGTGGACCCTTGCTGTTCACAGGCTTCACAGTTGAGGGACCAATTGCAAGCCATCCTGAAGATATGCACCATCATGCAATTTGTATCTTTGCTGAGGCATGAGTTTAAATTCCAGGAGCCATCGAGTTGGTACATGAAAATGGGCACAGCTCCTTGGAAGGGACCCTCAACAGCTGTGTGGCAACCAAGTGTGCCCTCAGCTTTCTGGTCCCCTACTTAATATCACATAGATTACAACTGTCATTAAGACTCTAAAAGGGCCCTTAAATTCCTCAGTTATAATTCATTCCATTGGGGGAAAATTTTGTACTATGGTAGTATTTCTATAATTGAATCACAAACGGATGAAGTACTGGAATGGGATGTAAGAAAAAGCTAATCAGGGAGCTCCTGGGAGGGTTGTCTGGTCTTATAAGGTACAGGCATGAATAGATGGCTCAAGGGGTGCTGCTCTTTCCCCCTCTTCTTATGTTGAACAATAACCAGATGCCTGGATCTGTGACAGCCATCTGAGAACTGTGAAGTGACAGCCAAGAAAATGAAAATCTAATACACTGAGTATGGTGGAGAAGAAACAGAAAGAGCTTGGGCCCTTTAAGAAATTATTGAACTGCCATCTATTTCCAGGCTTGTTGTTTTGTGAGGTAATTAAATGTCCCAATTGTGGAAAGCTGAAAGCTCTCCTGATTGATACCATAATAAATCATATCAATATTGTCCCTCCTCTAAAGGAATTTATTATTGATTCAGGGATATAATACAAGAACCCAAACAACTTTAATGCCTAATATTAAATAGAAAAGTATGGCTGGGTACAGCGGCTCATGCTTGTAATCCTAGCATTCTGGGAGACTGAAGCAGGAGGATCACTTGAGGTCAGGAGTTCGAGACCAGCCTGAGCACAGGTGAGACCCCATCTCTACTAAAAATATAAAAATTAGCTGGGTGAGGTGGCACACACCTGTAGTCCCAGCTACCTGGGAGGCTGCAAGAGGATCCCTTGAGCCCAGGAGTTTGAGGTTGCTGTGAGCTAGGCTGATGCCACAGCACTCTAGCCCGGGCAACAGAGTGAGACTCACATACATACATATGTGCATACATACATACATAAATGAATGAATGAATAAAAAAACAAGCAAGGCATGTGAAAAATGAAAGAAAAGTGCTACAAAGGTTTACGGTAGTGAGGGATCTTATCCAGCTAGGGTAGAGTGAGAAGTTAAAGGCCTGGTGAGGAAATGGAGAGAACAAGTTTGGGGTAGGAAGGGGAGCTTTCGGAGATGTGTATTCGTCTTCTGGCTCTGCTGTTTATGGGCTGTGCAATCTTAAACATACAATTTGAACTCCTTAGATCTTGAATTCCTTTGAATGGTTTCAATGGCTATTAGCTAAACTTTGGGTAAAGACCCCAGAACAAAGTAAGTAGTCATGAATGAGTAGCTATTATTTTTGAAGAAATAGTGAAGTGTTTCATAGCCTATTTTAACCAGAGAAATTGCACCACTGTTCAAATCTACCCTAACCACCAATATGATCCAAGTGAAATGGGACCCATTACACAAATCAATGAAAATAGACAGTGCCTATTTAATGATTGCAGTGAACAAAACAGGAAGCATTAATATCCTTCCCACCTTACTCTTTCACTCTTGGTCCCAAGAACAGATAAACCCAGAGTCTAGAAACCATCTCCCTCTGAATGGAATAGATGTTACTGCTTCTCCAGATAAAAATTTAGAATTCGTGTTTTCTCCAGGCACAATGTCAAGAAGCTTTACCTCATCTAATTCTCACCTTAAGTCCAAGTAGTACATATTATTATCTAAATTTTACAGATGAGAAAGCTAAAGTTATTATAAAATTAAATAATGGATTATAATTATTTCCGTCTTCTGCTTTCCCTCTTACTATCACATCATACTGCTTCCAATTAGAATCAAATCCATTCCATTCTCCATGCTCTGAATGGATTTGAGTGTTTATGCCTGTGGCAAGGATATGCCTTCCCTCCTTCCTTCAAATACTGCCAGCACCAGAGTTGGGTGTCTGTGCTTACATTCATGAAAGTTGTGTTCTCTAAGAGATCAGAACTGAAATTTATTAGGCTATGTGCTATTATTAATGGTGTTGGACAGGTTAGAATACATTTATCCCTAAGAACAGTGTAAGAGGAAAATATTAACGCCCCCATTTACTCCTAGAGGAAACTGAAAGCTCAAGAGATTAAATACAGAATTTCTTGCATAAAGTGATAGGTAATAAGTGACAGAGTCAGAACCCAAGCTCAGGTCTGACTAAATCTGAAATCCAAGTTTTTTCTCTACACCAGTTTCCCCCTCCAATACTTCTTCACCCTCCCACTTCCTATCTTCTTCACCTCTGTTCTCCAGCTCAGCTGTAGTGTTAAGAATGATAGCTTGCAGCCCTGTGCAGTGACTCACACCTGTAATCCCAGCACTCTGGGAGGCTAAGGTGGGAGGATCGCTTGAGCTCAGGAGTTCGAGAGCAGCCTGAGCAAGAGTGAGACCCTGTTTCTACTAAAAATAGATAAATTATTCAGGTATCTTGGCATGCACCTATAGTCCCAGCTACTTGGGAGGCTGAGGTAGGAAGATAGTTTGAGCCTCAGAGTTTGAGGTTGCAATGAGCTATGATGCTGCCAGTTTACTCTAGCCTGAACAACAGGGCAAGATCCCTTCTCAAAAAGTAAAAACAAAGCAAAACCAAAACCAAAAAAAAAAAACCCCAATAGCATAAAAAAGAATGAAATACTTAGAAATAAATTTAACCAAGAAAGTGAAGGAAACTTCAAAATATTTTTGAATGTTCATGAACTGGAAGACTTAATATTGTTAATATGACAATACTACCCAAATCTATAGATTCAGGGCAATCTTTATCTAATATTAATGTAATCTATACACCTATAATCAATTGATTTTTGACAAGGGTGCCAAGACTATTCAATGGGAAAAAAATAGCCTTTTCAACAAATGACACTGGGACAACCAGAGATCCACACGCAAATAGGTGGACCCACACTTCATGCTATATACAAAAATTAACTCTAAGTTGATCAAAGACACAAATATAAGAACTAAAGCTATAAAATTTTAGGAAACATAGATGTAAATCTTTATATCCTTGGATTAGGCAATGTTTTCTTAGTTAAGAAAACTTGTCTCTAAAAAATAAAAATTAAAAAATAATTAAACACTGAATTTTATACTTTAAAGCAGTTAAAATAGCGAGTTTTATGTTATATAAATTTTATCTAAATTAGAAAAAGAGACTACAAAGAGAATAGAGATAGCAAGAGAAAAATGCTAAAAAATATTTTATAGTTAGAGCTACTGTCAGGCAGTCACAAGTATTTTCCTGTTTTTATAGCTGATAAAATTGAAGCATAAAAAGATTAAGTAAATTCATACAGCTAGTATGTAGCAGAATTAGAAAGTAAGCTCAGGCTTTGCTAACTTTGAGCCTGGGCTTTCAGTAGTGGTATGCAAGAGCTGAATCCTACTGGCTTGCAAGCTGACTGCACGCATCACTTCCCAACTTCAAGTTCAGTGACTTCATCTTGGCAGCCAGAAATTGGCCATGATGGAAATATTATGTATTTACACCATGGAAATTGGCAGATACTATGAATCAGGGTTATTTTTTCTGGACAGCCAGTTTACCAGCTCTCAATCACTATACTACTCAGCCTCAGTAGGCACTAAGTCAAATGCAATGACTTATTTAAAAAACACCCAATTAATACATTTAGAAAGTCTTATATATTATGTCAAGGAAAAAATCCACTTAAATTATGGGGCTACAATCTATCCTCTTTATACCTATCATATTCTGATATAAACAGAACTTTCCTAATTTTGAATTTTTGAGACAATCTATTGCAAAATTCGTATGTCATAGCAGAAGATTTTTAGAAAGGGAAAGATGGTGTCTTTAAAGCCAGTTGTAATCAGACTTGAATATCAGAAACTACTATCAACATTGTTATGTTTGTTTTGCCTACTCTCTGGAGCAGGCTACTAGCTAGAAACCTGGAAAATGATTTACAAATATTAAACACATAATTTTTACCTGAAGTATTTTTCTTTTACAAAGTGAAATGTGAAGGAAAAGGTACTGTAGCTACTTCTTCATAATAAACAATAGATGCAATGAAATTTTTATGACATGTAATATGATTTATGAGAGGATGAACTTCTTTTAAAGGGAAGTCACATTAGAGATATGGAGAAATGGGAACATCAAGGTTTTTTCCCCCATCAGCAAACTAACTACTGTTTACATTTTCTAAATCAAGTGTCTTACTGAATTGAAAATTTCCACCTGGAGGAAGTGTTTATGACCACCTTATAAATCTCTACTTTCAAAAATTAATTCATGTACATTAAATCAGTAGGTGTTATTCATTCATAGAAGAAAAAAAAAGATTGGGTTTGTAACTGGGTCTTTCATAGGTGAAGGTGGCTCTGTGCATTCTGAAGTGACAGCTAAGAAATATTTCTCCAAACATACGAATCCTAAATCATGTCAAGCTGATAAAGTATGTTAATATTCCTCAGAAAGGTAAAATATAACAATTCTGAGAAAAGCAGTCCTGTTCTGTAGTGGTTTCCACTAAGAATGTTGTTGGGTTTGTTTATAAGTTTTCACTAAGCCTATCTTGACTAATATTTTTGCTCAATGAATAAAAGTGTCAGTTTGACACTTCTTGTTTTATTTTTATCGTAAAGGTACATCCCCAGTCTTTCAAAAGCATGTTTTGGCTTGTGATCATCTTTCAGATTTTTTTAGAGCAATTTTTGTAAAACCATGGATAAGTCAAAAATTCACGTTATTTTCAAATATGAGTTCTGTCGTGGAATCAATGCAGCACAGACAGCTCAAAATAGCAACAAAGTGTTTGGGAAGGATGTGGCTACTGAACGCACCATACGTTGATGGTTTGAGAAGTTCCTTTCTGGTGATTTTAGTCTTGAAATTGAGTCATGTGGGCGACCTGACACTAAGGTAGATAATGACAAGCTGAAAGCTGTAGTGGAAGTGAATCCATCTCAACCTATGCATGAATTAGCAGCAAGGTTTGACGTTACTATTCCAAGAATATTGGACCATCTGAAACAAATGGGCAAAGTAAAGAAGCTGGATAGATGGATGCCATATGAATTAAACAAGTGTCAGAGGAGAAATTACCTCAAAGCTTGCCTTTCTTTGCTGTCACGACATAAAGGCGAACCA
Organism: Mirza zaza; assembly: GCA_008750895.1. Taxonomy (NCBI): domain Eukaryota; kingdom Metazoa; phylum Chordata; class Mammalia; order Primates; family Cheirogaleidae; genus Mirza; species Mirza zaza. The sequence goes on from VSMD01070148.1 coordinate 30,436, forward strand.
TTACTACACAGTATTATTACTGTGTAGTAGTGATGAAAATGGATTCTTTTTGACAATCACAAGTGTTTGGCACAATAGCTGGATAAAGACAAAGTGCCAAAATACAGTCCAAAGCTGAATATTCATCAAAACAAGCTAGTGGTGTCTGGGGTCCAGCACTGGTACTATCCACTACAGCTTCATGAAACCTGGTCAATCAATTACAGCAGATGTTTACTGCAACCAGTTGGATGAAAGGAAGAGGATGCTTGTGATTAAGCAGCTGAGATTGGTCAAGAGAGACAGACCAATTCTCTTGCAAGGCAATGCTCAACCACATGTCACACAAACAAGGCTGCTCAAACTACAGCAGTAGACTTGGAAACTCTGTCATCTACTGTATTCACCAGATCTTATACCAGCTACCACTACTTCCAGGCTTTGGTTCACTTCTTGCAAGGAAAAATGTTCAATTCTCAACAAGCTGTGGAAAATGACTTTCATGATTTCATTGCCACATGCTCTCCAAACTTCTTTGCAGGTGGCATAAACAAGCTACCGTTAAGATGGCAAAACTGTGTCAATAGTTTAGGCACATACTTTGATTAATTGTACTGTTTCTTGTTTGAGATATAATAAGCTACACTTTTGATTCAAAATTGGACATTTCATGTTTAATGATGTAATAGTTATGTGAAGAAGAAAAGGCAATGTAGTTTTGTGGTTAATCATGCAGGTTTGGAGCCAAACTACCTGTTTCAAATCTCAACTAACTGCTTGATTTTGGACAAGTTGATAATATTCTCTCAACCTTTGTTTCTTCTGTCAAATTTTCCAGTGATAACATATATAAAGCACTTATTATAGCCTAGCAGGCAAAGTACTTTATATGTATTACTATTAAATGGGTACATTGAGTCATTGAATAATCTAATGATTTTTTGTAGGCCATTTTGTAGTAATTTATTATAATTAAATATATTAAAAAGTATTGTTTCTTTACAATAAGTTAGTTATTCTAAATAAAGAGTAAGACAATAATTTCAGCATGTAGCCATGTTCCAATTACTAGTTGAAATAACTTCCACATTCTGACTCTCAATTCTCATGATAATCTAGACAGTAGATACTATTATCTCATTTTAGGGCTGGAGTTGGACACTGTAGCACAGAGGAGTTAAGTAACTTACCAAGAATCACATACAGCTCTTTAATGGTAGAGCCAGAATCTGAATGGCTACAAAATTTAAAGGGGATCCAACATCTGTGTTCCTCACCACTATCTATATTATTATACATCACCTCTCTTTAGTGCAGCTTCAAAGGACTCAAAAGATCTAATTTCTGCCCACACAGGAAAAAAAAGAGACAGGTAAAATGAAATAGAAGAGTCACCTCCAATCCCCTTTGAAGCAAAACTGAGAAATGAATTGCACTTACCTTATACACACACACACACACACACACACACACACACACACACACACCATGTTAAAATTCCATCCTCCCCTCTGGAGATAGAAAAGTTGATTTTTATAAGATTTCACTTCTATGAAAAGGGACTGATTCAATTAGCCACATATGAAAATTGATCTTATTGTCATACTGTGTATGTACTACCTAGGGACCTAAACCAAACTGATGTCCACAGTGCTGCAAGTGGAGAGGAGTCCTCTGAAGAGACGTCCACCAGCTGTCAGGGCAAGGGTCAGAGCAGCAGGACCTTCTAGTGTGTCCCTGGCTCAGGAACTGGTTTTGGAGTTTAGAATGTGATTTTAACAACCACCAAAATTGATAAGGCTCAGAGAGTCTTATTCATCTTAATCAAAGTTAAAAGATCACAGGCAAGAAAACAAACACAACCGGAATTGTCATGTCAGCTCATTAATCCATTTTCCTCTTTGTAGGCAAGACATGGGAAATGAAATTAATATCCAAAGCTTGCTTGTCAAGTAAAAATCAGAACATTCTTGA
>VSMD01070149.1:0-22683 GCA_008750895.1 Mirza zaza
GGCATAGTTATAGATTAGTTTTATCTCAGTTTAGGCCATTCAGTATTTCTTTCTCAGATAAATACTAGAGAATTTTTAGAATAAATGACCAAGCATCTTTTAAACTGAAACGCATATGGAAAGTAATTTTTACGAAAAATAGAAGTGATAAACTGGGATAATCCACTTAGAGTTCTGCCACTCTCATCATTTATATTAATAATAATGGCTGCTAAAATAGCAAGGAGAGAAAAAAGTCATCATTATTTTAACAGTAAATTGAAGGTAGATGGAACCTACAGAAAATTTGAGTTTTAGCTCTTAAATACTGATTCAGTACTGATTTCTTCTTATGTGTACTATGTAGGAAAGAAAATAAAGATGCTCTTTTTTTAAGAACTTAGCTATAAAGTCTGTTATGAGACCTATAAACATTTGAAAAACAATTTTTAATAACATAGGAAAGAACAATTTTTCAGGGACTATTTATGGGAAAATGTTTCATTTTATGTAATTCCATGTTGTTATTGATAAAAATATAAAACCATTTTGTTTTAAATAAAATTTATTGTTGTTAATATTTAAAAATTATGGTTTTTGTTCACTATAGTAAAATTCTTTGACTGACTCTTCAGTGGTTTTATTTCAAAATTCGCAATTCTTTTCAAACAAATTTGACTTAGTGAAATTGAGGGTAGATATTTCATCTGGTATCTAAACCATGTAATTAATCATTCTAATATTTTTACTTATCTAAATATATTGGTGTCTCAAAAAGTTATCAAACCATGAAATTGAAGACATTTAGAAGTGCAATAACTGTCCAGAAAATTCTTTTGAAATATAGAAGGTTTTTAGCAGCCACTGATTGAAATAAGCATGAATATTCATGGTTTCTTTCTCTTAATTGGTAAAATCATTTGATGCTCTGAGATAAAAGGTGGACATTTTAAATAATTTATATATGATAATTTTATATTTATATAAAAGAAATACAAGTCTTAGCTATTTCTTTCACTACCAAAATCTGCAGATATTTTTCATTTGTTTATTTCTGTGTCTTTATTTTTAGTGGAGAGACTCTTTTTGTGTAGGCTCTCTACCAGGTTCTATTCTTAACCATATCTCTTCTCTTTCCTTCTACACAGTCATCATGTACATCATATCACTTGCCATAGCTTCAGCTGTCACTAATATCCTAATAGACTAATAAATAATAGACTTCTCAGAGGCTCAGATCTTTGTTTTCAGCTAGCTACAAGAGAATTTCATTTGGATTTGATAAGTACAACAAACTCTTGTCCAAATACCATAATTGCATTACAAATTACTATTGACTTCCCTCATTAATGTTATCCTACTCCTGTAATTGTCTTGCAGTTCCTACTGTCTTAGTTCCAACCATCACCACATATACATTTGACCCTTGAACAGCATCGGTATGAATTGTGCAGATCCACTTATACTCAAATTTTCTTCTGCCTGTGCCAATGCTGAGATACCAAAACCAACCCTTTTTCTTCTTCCTCCTCCCATTCTACTCAATGTGAAAGTGATGAGGATGAAGACCTTTATCATGATCCACTTCCACTTAATGTGTAGTAAATATATATTTTTTCTTATAATTTTCTTAAAATTTTCTTTTTTGCTAGCTTACTTTACTGTAAAAGTATAGACTATAATATCTATAGAAAATACGTGTTAATAGATTGTTTATGTTATAGCTAAGCTTCCAGTCAACAGTAGGCTATTAGTAGTTAATTTTGGGTGGAGTCAAAGGTTATACATGGATATTTGACTGTGTAAGGGATTGGTGCCTCTAACCTCTGAGTTTTTAAGGGTCAACTGTACATCAAGACTATAGATGGGAAAAGAAATGATTCTAAAGCTGTACCACTGGCTTAAGTGCTGCCTCCACCATGCTTTAATCACATGATCTTAGGCAATGCACATAACCTTTTGGCAATTCAACTTTATTTTTAAAATGGGGTAATAGATATAAATGTGTTACCTATATCACAGCATTTTAAATATTAATAACAGATTTTATTAACATATTTAAGACAATGTTATATATGTCAGCTATTATTCATTGTCCAGATGATGACAATATTCATATTCTTGCCTGTTGGTACTTTGCTATTTAAAATCCATCTTTCTAGGATGATTATTTCACTTTCCTACTTAAAATGCTTCTATGACACCCATCTATGATAAAATTATTTGAGAAGCCTAAAATATCGTGGATGAACTGACTCATGAATGTTTATTAGATTCAACTTCCATCAGTCCTTGGATATTCTGGGGAACACACTTAAAGGTGAAGATTAGTGTGTAAAAGATTCATTAGGAATGGCTCATGAGACCAACACCAGTGAGGGAAGGGACAGAAATAGGGATTAAGCAGAAAAATGTTGAGCTATAATATAGTAATAAAAGAGGCATCAGCTTACTTACTCTGAAGGTGAAATGAGCTTCAGAGTTTCCCATGATAATTGGGGAGAGGAGAAAGGGCACTTTTATCCTTATGTCAATGAATCGAAAGATGTAGAGCATGACTTCTGTTGCTGTCACTAAATATTGTAGTCACTGGTTCTTCATGTGCAGCATTATGCAAAGATGATCCTTCCTGATAATCAGCTTCCCCAGGTATAATACAAAAGAAAGAAAAATTTTCCCATCATCTTCCCTACCTCGCTTTTAGGGGGATAGAAAAGAATATATTCATCTGTGAGTAGCTTCCTGGTGCATAACCTGGTTAAATCTCTTCTCCTTTTGGGTGGCCTACATGTCTTGTTTGCACAGAAGATAATTGCAGAGACTATGCCAATTACATATTTTACTTTATGAATATGAGAAACTGACAGCCAAGAATCTTTAGCTTCGTCATAGATATTATGAAACATACACACATTTTCGTAATGTAGGACAAGATATAAAGGATAAAAGAAAAGATGTGTATATTTTCCTATATATAACACATATAGTCATTTGTGAAAAGAAAAGTTTAAGCTTTCTTATTGAAACTTTCTAAGGCTTATTTGTCATTTTTAAAGAAAGTGGTAATACTTTTAACTAGTCACAAAAGACTGCATTTAAAGGAAAATACCAACAGTCCTACTTAAATTATGAGTTCATTGTAACAGGCGATTCACAGTTTCCAAGCCTGCTTTATATAATATTTGGTGACCAATGAAGTCATGAAACCTTCAAAACTACTTCTTCACATGTAGATCAAGCACCCTACATTAAGAAACAAGCCTTTGGAGGTTTTTCAAAAGCGAAAAATGTGAACACAAAGAACGGAAGCAATTATTGAAGGCCACCACTTCATCAAATGTGTCTGCACTGAGAGCATCACTCTTAGTGGCTAAGCACATTGCTGAAGCTAAGAAGCCCTTTATTATTGGTGAAGAGTTAATTCTGTCTGCTACTGAGGACATTTGCCATGAACTTCTAAGAGAGGCTGCAGTTCAAAAGGTGGCACCTGTTCCTTTTTCAGCTAGCATCATAACTAGATGAAGTGATGAAATAGCAGAGGATATTGAGGCACAATTGTTAGAGACGATTAATGAGTCACTGTGGTAGCAATCCAGGTTGATGCGTCTACTAATGTTGACAACAAGGCAACAATACTTGTGTTTGTGCAATATATTAATATTTTTCAAGATGATGTACATGAGGATATGTTATGTTCACTTTTGTTGCCAACCAACACCGCAGCTGCAGAACTATTCAAGTCTTTGAATGATTACATATGAATTGGTCATTTGGTGTCAGTATATGCATGGACAGAATGGCTGCCATGACTGGACAGCTTTCTGGTTTCACTACTCAGGTCAAGCAGTTCACTTCTGAATGTGGGTCTACATACTGTGTCATCCATAGATAAATGCTGGCTAGCCTAAAAATGTCACCTGAACTAAAAAAAGTTTTGCAGGATGGGATTAAAATTATCAACCACGTTAAAGTACATGCCCTTAACTGATGTCTGTTTGTGCAGCTCTGTGAAGAGATGGACGCAGAGTGCACACACGTCTTCTCTTATACACAGAAGTGAAATGTCTTTCTAAAGGTAGGTCACTGGCAGAGTTTTTGAGTTATGAGACTGCTCCAGAGATTTCTTTTAGAAAAACAATCACCACAGGCAGCACATTTCAGTGACAGAGAATGGGTCACAAAACTTGCTTACTTGTGTGACATATTCAACCTGCTCAATGAACCCAATCTGTCACTTCAAGGGAGAACGACAACTATGTTCAAGTTGGCAGATAAAATGTTTGCATTCAAAGCCAAACTGGAATTATGGAGGCTATGAGCGAACATTGGGATTTTTGACATGTTCAAACATTAGCAGAGATTTTGAAAGAGACTAAGCCAGGGCCTTCTTTCTCCCAGCTGGTGCATGATCACCTATCTCAGCTTTCAAAAGAGTTTGAGCATTACTTCCCAACCACAAAAGACCCCCAAATTGAGAAGAAAGGGATCCACCACCCATTTGTGAATAAGCCAGGTGAATTGACTTTGTGCTAGAAGAGGATCAACTGCGTGAGATTACAAATGAAGGTGCCCTTAAACGTATGTTTGAAACAACTTCAAATCTCCATGTGTTCTGGATTAAAGTCAAGGCAGAATATCCTGAGATTTCCACAAAAACAATGAACAGCTTGCTTCCATTTCCAACATCCTATCTGTGTGAAGAGAGCTCCTCTAGAGAACAGGATTTTATGCAGTGACAGCAACCAAAAGGAAAATATGGAGTACACTGGACATAAAGAACACATTTCCAGTGTCACTGTCTCCCATTACCCCCAGAGGGGACATGTAGTTGCAAGAGAACAAGCTCATGGTTCCCACTGATTCTACATTATGGTAAACTGTATAATTATTTCATTATATATTACAATGTAATAATAATAGAAATAAAGTGCACAATAAATGTTACGTGCTTGAATCATCCCCAAACCATCCTTCCCCACCCCCACTCCCGGTCTGTGGGGAAAAAAAATTGTCTTCCATGAAACCAGTCCCTGATGCCAAAAGGGTTAGGAACCACTGTATTAGATCATAGACAATTTTTTACTAAATTATTTCAGTAACCATTGTACAAATTATAAAATTACTTGCATTATGCCACTGTCAATTATAGACTGTAACACTTAGTCCTATTAAAATAGGGATTGGGAAAATTATATTATTTTTCAGAAATATTCATCCTTCTCCTTCACTTTCAAGCAGAGGAGTATAGATCTCCTGTCTTTTGTAGCTGGGCTTAGCCACAAACTTGCTTTAATATCAGAGTGGGTGGGGTATTCCCATGCCCTTGAAGCTGGGCTCAGCCATTTGATTTCTTTTGGCCAGTGATATTTTTTTCCCTTTTTTTTTATTTTGGCATATTATGGGGGTACAGATTTTAAGATTTCAATAAATGCCCTTTCACCCCTCCCCCCACAAGTCTGAGTTTCCAGCATGACCATCCCTCAGATGGTGCACATCTCACTCATTTGGAGTACTATTCAGCTCTAAGAAACAACAGTGATATAGCACATCTTATATTTTCCTGGTTAGAGCTGGAACCCATACTACTAAGTGAAGTATCCCAAGAATGGAAAAACAAGCACCACATATACTCACCAGCAAACTGGTATTAACTGAGCAGCACCTAAGTGGACACATTGGCCAATGATATTTTAGCAGACATAATACTATTTAAAAATATATTTTGAGCATTATATTTGAATATTTTTTTTCATTTCCATCATAATGAGAAGGATATGCCTAGGATAGTTTCCTGTTCCAAAAATAGCATGAAAGACACATGGAACAGAACTACAATCAAGAGAATTCAGTCTAGGTCAGTCTCCCCATAGCAGATTCGTGAGCTAAATAAATGGTTGTTATTATATTCCACTGAGATTTTGTGGCTGTTAGGATATTATTACCATGATGCAACATTTTGCTGACAATAACTAACTCAAAGAGGGAGCTCTTTTTAGATCAATCTTAATTTTGTACATCTCTCCCAATGATTTTTTAACATGTATCACTACTTATGAGTTAATCTCAATGTATTTACAAAATACAAGCCTTTGGCATACATTATCATCAATTTCATGTCAATATTTTTAGTCTGAGTCAAGTACTTCTAATGATCACCAAGATGTCACTGCTTCCAATGCAATCAGATAAAAAATGTACACATATTAGATAAAATAATTTTTAATAAAAGTGGAAGTGCTGTTTTCTGATCCATAAATTATTTACTTTCTATTAGAAATACTCTGGGCTATGAGAACACATATTTTTCTGTCCCCTCCTATTTACATTGAAGTAAAGTTATAATTTACTTCAATGTTACTTGAATTTACTCAGTGTGATTTTATTTTAAAAATTTAAAATTTGAATTAGTATGTTGTAAGAATAAAGTGATTGAATATTCTGTGTATTTAAATTAAAATAATAATCCATGAGTTTAAAAGAGGATTCAATATAATAGGAATTCTACTAGCAATGGCCTAAAGCTCTGGAGGATATAACACAAGCTTATCTTCAGCTTTGGGCAAGCTTTGTAGTTTAATCAATATGTGAACATTTTAATTGTGAATGCTATTAATATATTCATCATACTATACCCTGAAAAGAATGTCATTTAAGCTTAGTTTTGTACTTTGTACTAAACAAAACTTAAACAAATTATAGCATTGTTTAATAAAATACATGTATGTGGCTCAATGTTGTTTCTTTTAAAAATAGTCATAATATAAATCTAGTTTATATCAACTCTATCAAGTCTAGTAAATCTAAGCCTTTTATTTCAAGCAAACAATGGGATTAAAACACTATTCGAGGCTATGTCAAGTAGGATACATTTTAAAGTAGAATTCTATTTTAAAATTAGAAGTTTTGAATTATGGACATCAAAATATTAATACATAATGTGTCAAAACTCTTATTGTTCAATGACTCCTTTAGATATATGAAAAGAATACTTAATTATCATGTAATTATCTAGTTGTATATAAGAATATAATAATATCATAAATATTCATGTCTTCACACTGTCTGAATATTGACCCTTGTTGATTATACTAAGCTGTGTTTTTCTTTGAAAAATGAGTTACTCATAAAACACTTTAAAACACAAAAAAAGTTGCAAGCAGATACATTTCTACCATTTTTCAATATCCAGGGAAGGATAATAAACATGTGAACATGGTACTGAAGTATTGGTCTCAGAATTACTTTAACAAGAATGAAATTCCAAGGGTTTCATTTTAGCAGATTGAAATACAGAGCAAATGATGATATAATGCACTATTCTAATCAAATCACATATTATTTGTATTGATTTTATATCTTATATGAGATAAATACTGTTTTTATTTGAAATTTTTTTCATCAACTTAAGTTGGTTTTGTCTCAAGTCTTCAGGATTTGATGTGAAACAGCCCATTTTATTGTCAAAACAACTGAGGAAATACAAGGAGTGAGAAGGGAGAAAGGGAATAGAAGATATAAAATGTATTAGCTATGAACAAGGCATACTGATGTAATTCTTTCTGCTTTCCAGGCAACAACCACCAATAATACAGGAGAGGACGTGAAAAACTGGTAGCCTGGGCGTGGTGGCTCAAGCCTGTAATCCTAGGACTCTGGGAGGAAGATGAGGGAGGATTTCTTGAGGTCCAAAGTTTGAGACCAGCCTGAGAAAAATACTAAAAAAAGTATTTTCTACTGAAAATAGAAAAATTAGCCAGCTGTGATGAAGTGCACCTGTAATCTCAGCTACTTGGGAGACTGAGACAACAGAATAGCTTGAGCTCAAGACTTTGAGGTTGCTATGAGTTAGGCTGATACCACAGCACTCTAGCCCAGGTGGGAGAGCAAGACTCCATCTCAGAAAAAAAAAAAAAAGAAAGACTGGTAATATTTTCACTGACAGGTATGTATTGGGCAGTTAATTTGCCAATTTTCTTAATAAATTTCTGAAGTTGGATATTTAATTACCTAGACCAAGAGTTAAATAAGAATGAGTAATACAAATTAATATTTGATTAAACAATGAACATTTCGAAGGCAGTAAGTATATCTTGTTGCATGTTAAAATATAAATATTATATTTAAAAACTCAAGTGTATGTTTCAATGCTTATTGCTAGATATCTTATAAACCTAGTAATAATTCACTGAGCTTCAAAATTAACCATCCAACATTGAAAAAATTAAATTAAAATAATGAGGATATTGTTTAAAGAAATAAATCTAGAATGGTGTTTCAGAAGATTTTGTTAAAATTGATCTCATAAGACCATGTAGTATCCACTAATCAAAAGTGGCAGTATGTCTTTCCTTCTACTTCTGATTCCATCCTGTGCTCTCTCCTCCACTGTAAGACAGAGTAGGGGAAGAGAATGAGGTAAATATATATTAAGCTCATTAAAGGTCTACTGCCTTAATACATGGAAAAATATAATTGCATCAAACAACTATAAAATATGTCTACAATAATACATAAATGTGATATATGATTTGGAATATCTCTTGTTTTCAGAATTTAAAGCATTGCAATATTCCATGCTCTGCTGCTCATGCTCAACTTGGATCTGCTGATCACTTATGATGCAAAGGCCAACTCTCTCTGGGTCATCACAGCTTCTTGGAGTTTTCCCCTTATAGACTCTCATCCAATACTCACTGTAAAAGGAATTAGGATTCTTCCTTAGGGAAAACCATGAAACCTCTTTGCTTGAACTCATTATTCTTTATCATAACTCTCGGCATCCTGGCTTGTTTTCCCCTCTAGACTAAAAGCAGCTTGTAGGCAGGGACTGAATCTTATTCACCATAAGATGCCCAGTGCTGGCACATTATCCAGTGAGTAGTACCTGCTCCATAAACATTTGGCATTTGAGTGAAAGTCTTGACAAGAAAGGGAATTGTTGACAGTTAAAAATTAAAAATCACTTTTGTATTATAAGTAAATTGCATCAATTTGCTACCTTTTCCCCCCGAAGATTATTTCAGCTCCACTTTTATTTTCTTTTGCCTTTTTCTGATTAAATGTATCATATTCTAACTTTTATTGGATCCAAAAAGAAAAACAAACAGAAATCTCAATAACTTAAAAGCAACAACAAAAAAGTTTTGAAAGTAACACCTTTTGACTTTTGTTCAGTGCACCAAATACTGACTGAAAACTATCAGAACAGCTAACTAAGCAACATATATAGAGGCTGTATCTTCAAGGAGGTGTTACCATTTATTTATGTACTTTCAATGTAGTGTGGTTAGAAGGAGCATTGTTCATGGAATCAAGTATAAGTTGGAGGGAAAGTTGTTCTCATAAAGTTAAGTAAGAGAAACAAGTTTTGTGACACACTATGAGCTCACTGTCATTTATATTTAAGTCACAGTAGTTTTTTTACATGATCTAATAGAAGAGAAAGATGAAAAGCATAAATCTGACTGGGGGCAAGCCAGGTGGTTGGGTACAAGGCCTAGAAATAAAAACTAATCACTAAAAATTAGCCATTGATAATGTGTAGACAACTTATATTCCTCTCTACAGATTAAAATAAACTAATTAGAGCAATTTTTCATCCATTCTTTATAAACTGAAAGGGTCTTTGTTCTGATCTTTCAAAAGATAATACAGTCTAGCCTTTAGAGCTGTCTAAAATGTAGTTGAGGGTTATTTTTAGTCAACACATTAGACACATTGCTGTAGTCTGCATTTCTCATCAAAGAATATGAATAGGCAGTAAATTCAAAGTACAAAAACTGCCATGAAAAAGAAGATTAATAAGGAAAGATTGTCATTTACTTTCAAATACACATGGTTTATTTTAAATGGTGCTAAAAAGTATTAGTGTCACAGTATTTGAATCAGGCAATAAAATACATAGCCTTTATGTTGCTTTTTGTAAAAACTCTTTTCTATGTGATCATATATTTTCTTTCATTTTAATGTGTATACTTAAAAATAAATAAGTACAAGCCATAATAAGCATTTGCAATGAATTTGTTCTGAACATCTAAAATTATTTTAGCAATATCTACTTATGAAATTTAAGGTGCTATCACATCAAGATTACATGATTCTTTGAAATGAGATTGTGAAAATTTCTAGACTTTCTTCTTTTACCAGAATGATTGCAGGCAACAGTGATTGAGGAATGGGATTGGTTATAAAACCTGCTTGGGGGCTGGGGTGGGGAGATCCATTTATTAATAATTTCCAGGATGAGTACTGAGGGAATATGGTAATAATACTGTTTATCAACTTATCTTCTGTGGTCAGGTAGAATGCAATGGCAATGAGGATAACTCTTTGTGAAACTAAGGGGCTACTTCCATAAAAAATGTATGAAAAGTGTATCAGTCTCAGGTTTTGCACCACAGATCTGTTACCTTGCTTTGCTTTCTGGACAGAGCAACCTTAGTAAAGGTTGTATCATACCCAGGCCAATAGAACCAAACAATTCATTTCTACCACAGCCCCAGCTTTGCATCGCAGGTCCCTGAGAATGGTGTTCACTGGTGCTGAGGCTGCACGCCTGCACCCTTGCTCTGCTGTGTTCCCAATGACTCCTCTGGAGAGGCTAAGTAAGGTAAGCAAGCCATACTTGTGAGGCAAGAACACTCGATGTGAGTCTGGAGAGAGCCGAAGGACGGATTCTTTTTCTTTATTCCATCTAGATTGATTGTTCTGAAATACAGTAATTCAGATGCCCCTATTAAGGCTCATCCCACTGAGAACAAGCAGTTACATTTGCTATAAATCTTCAATGGGCACAGTAACACTCCCAGACATATTTTCTCTCCTTTCCTGCATCACTCCCCTCCTGGGACTATGCTTCTCAATAAAGTTTTAACACGTAAGTTTTGCTTCAGGATTTGTTTTCTAGGGAACCCTGACAAAGACAAAGAGGTTGAGAAATTCACGTACCCCAGGATGGGGTATTCGCTTCTGATATCACACGTAGCTTCGAGCTGTACCCGCCTTCTGTGCTGAAGACAGGGACATTCTATGGTGTGCTCATATATTAATAATTTTCATTCTCCTGCAGCTTTAAGGCTTAGATGGACTGCAAACCAAACACCATATCTTTTATAATGTCAGATTTCAGCATCAGATGAATTCACAGCTTCCCCAAGTCTCATGTAAAATTTAGGCTATTGATTCAGGGAAGAGTTAGAAATGGAATACTTGTGTTTAGAAATAACAGAAAGATGCACAGAACATTGAATAGATCACCTGCAGTGGGCCTCTCTTGCCAGCTGATGCAGCCTATATCCTTGGTCTAGGGAGGATGGACCTAGGGAGTTAGGGAGTATAGGCTGTCCCTCCTTTGCCTTCACAATCTTTAGTGACTTCACAAGTGCAAGTTGAGGAAGTTTCTTTTCAAGGAGAAACCAGAATGTAAGAAGTTATGTGACCTATCTGAAGGTTCATTAAAATTTCCACATAGCTCTATTCCCATAGGATTATTGTTTGATCCATCATTGGAATAAAGCCACCCTCCAAATGAGGAGTTCAGGGAAGGTGTTGGAAACATGAACTGAGTCATGGAAAGGGAAAAGAGACAATTTACCCTTCAAACTTAAAGACTTTCAAGAGTTTAAGGAGATACCCCCAAATAATTCAAATTACAGCATTTCTGAAATACTTATTTGTTAGTTGTAATTTTTTTATGGTAATGGACCTTTAGACAAACACTGTCTAAAAATAATTTTAAATATAAAATTCTATATATAAATATATGTGTGCACATCCACACATACACATTCTTTTAAAATAACATTAAAAACTCTTATATTGAGTATATAAACATAAAAAATAGCATTTTAGTACATGCTCTTGGTATCTATTATTTAATTTAATATTTTTTTCATAATACGCTACTGGTGTTATTTCTAGAAGTCGATTTGTAATGTATCATTATTATTAATGTTTTTATAAAATAACCAGTTATCAATCCTCTTGAAAGTTGCATTATATAGTTGATGAATTTGAAACTTCATTCTCTATATACCATCTCTTTTTATCCAAGAACATGCTTACTCCACAAGTGCTGAGATATGTCAAACTCAGAAAAAGTTCTACTAAATGGAAGATTTTCAATTCTTTCTTTCTTTTTGCACTGAAATGGATAGATACATCAACTTAAATATTTTAATCAATGTCATCTTTTTATCTTTGTTCAAATATGAATTTATTGTCTAATTTAGATACTGTAAACTTATAGCTTTCTCAATTTCATTCCTTTCTATTATAGAATATAAATATATCCTATTAAAATAAGAACTCTTTAAAAAAATCCTCTCATAAGAGAATGTATTATTATAAACCCAATTATAAAATTTCAAAATAAGTCCTTTACATAGTATGAACTCTTCTTGTGTAAGTTATCCAGATCTTCTCATTGTTTTTAAGTGGAAAATTTTCAATGTCTTCCTATTTGTAATCTCTGTTTTCAATAATTGGCATTACTACAAGTTTCAAAAGCTCAGTGTTTGAATTGCTCTATTTTATTTTCTAATTTGATTAGAGATTTCCAAATAGTGTTTTAAAAATCACGATAAATATGAAGAAATTTATCTAGAAAATAGTTCAGTAACATTATAGGACCCTTAGGTTGATACACAGAGTACCCTTCAAGTTCTCAAACGTGTCTACGATTATGTATTGCCATGCTAAAGAATTTTTTGTGTTATCTACTTTATCACAAAAATGTTGTAATTCAATTACTTTTATCATGTATGTATGTTTGTGTGTGTATGTGCATATATATGAATGAATGATATTTGTAGCACAATTTCAAGTAACTTTATTCTTTTGCTTCTTAATTTACTTTAGATAATCTGACCATTATGAATACTAAATTTTATTTTTCACCTATAAATCCAGAAATAATTACATTTTCAATACTATATCGGACTTAACAATATAACTTACAAAATATCAGAGATTTTTTCCTAAATCTATTTTTATTCCATAAATTAGCTGTTTTATTGTAATTAATATAACTGATTTCCAATTTGAAGCATCTGATGACGCTGCTCAAAAAGCTGGTATCATTTAACTATTTATAAATGCTGTTTTTGCATTTAATGAGGCCAACTCATTAAATATTATTTATTAACATTTATACAGGCTTAAAGAAAACTTTGTATCAAAAACTACTAACATTTAGAAAACTGTCTTTTTATAGAAAAAAATATTTTGCTTCTAATGTCATATGTAAATGCATCTTCAGCAACTACACATGTCAAATCATCTATTTACGGATAGATTTTATTTCCTTTTTTTGTCTTCCCTTTCTTCTTTTTTCTTTTTTGTTTAGTGGCTCATTCATGTTTTCAATAGAATCTTGAACTAAATTTGTTAAATTATCAAATGTGTAAGATATAAGCTAATATAAACATATTTATATTTGATAATGTCTTCTCTTATAAATAACACATTTTTCCTACACTTGTAAGTACATTCAAATATATGCTTTCAAATATATTGGAATATAATTTTTTAAAATATCCTAATCTGTAGTTATGTCCGCTATATTATTTACGATACTGACATTGTGCCGTCATCCTTGCTTCTTCCCTTTCTTCATCCATCCTTCTTGCCCTCTCTTTCTCTCCTTTTCTTCTCATTTCTGTCTGTCTTTTCTCTTTCTCTCCTTAAAAATTTATCAACATATAGTTTATATTTATGGTTGTATTCAGAAAAAGCCTAGATAAAATTTATTAAGTAATTTTATAATTAGTAAATATCTATATTTAATTGTAGAAATGGTTTTGGTTTTTACCTAAGAATTTGTTTGCTTATTTTCTAGCTACTTATTCTGAATACTTACCATATTTTTAAAAGTTTTATCAAATGTATGTTACAAGACAAACAGGCCCTTGGGAGGTCACAGACTTTGATGCTTAACTATATATTTTCAAGTAGGTGCTGACGTTTTTTTCTGCAGATTTGTGTCTTCTCATTGTCATGCACTTAAATAACATGACCTTGGCCCACTGGTGAATATTGTATGCAAAGTCCATGTTTATTCTCATTGCCCTGAAAAGTAGAAAAATCAGTCCTTAATATATCATTAAATATGTAACTTTAGGCTTCTTGTTAACTTCTTAACAAGTTATTTTGTTACAAAATAAAAATGCATTTATGACAATAAAATAAATAGCTGCTGATTCATATTCTACATTGAATAGCAAACCCAGAGTAGTGATATCATTCACACTACTCTCTGTAAGTTGTACTGTAAAACTGCTTATACACTCTTCTCTGCTGATACATACATTTGAATGATTTCCCATATTTCCTGTTCATCCTTCTCATAGGCAGACTGGTGGCTTGTGACTAAGACATGGTACACCAAGTGCCTGACAGGGGTGGCAATATCAAGTAAGTCTTCCATAACCACCTAAATCCTAAGAAGGTAGCTTTTCTTGATTTTTCCTGAGCATAATTTATTAGTTATGTTCTTCACAGTAACCTTGATAGAGAGTTGTTAGTTACTTTGCATCTAAGAAGTTATTACTGGAAGTATTTCATATTTAACAATCTATAAATAAAGTGTTTCACATAGCACTTGTCAAAACTATCACAGAGGCTGGATACAATGGAATCTCAATAACTTGCTAATGTTCTTAATGTTTCATTAAATATGCACTTATAAACTTATTGCTATCAAGTTGTTTTGTCAAGTAATATAATATTTAATATCAATACTATTTTAAAAATCTGGAATAAATGTGTCAGAAGGAGACCAGGATGACAGGTGTAAACAATGATAGTACTAAGAAGCCCAGAGTGTATAAAGGAGAAATAAAAACTAGTGTTACAGCCTGCCTTGCAACCAGCTGTGGACATGAGATATTCATCTTCTTCATGTATTTCTACAACTTGCCTCATGAACCATTGTATTGTGTATACATTTTTATAATCCAATTTCCTCTTTTCTCCATGTTTTTTGTTCAAAATTTTATATAGGTAAATACTTGTCTTGGTAGAGATTTACTTTTTTATTTAACCTATTGGCTAGATAACATCAAAATGAGAATTGATGTCATTCAGATATTCTGCAACCTGGAATAATCCTTAAGGAGATGGATGAGAATTTTAGTCGTTTCATGCTTGAGATAAGAACATTTTTTTATTCAAATAAGAGTTTCATATGTGTATGTGTAGGAAGGATTTATGTGATATTGGATTGTCAAACAGATGGACTTGAGTTCACTCATTTTTTTGTCACTGAAGCTTCCAGTACCTTATCTTTTTATTTTAGCAATTTCTAACTTATGAGACTTGGGTACTGGGGAGTCAGTAAACTTGCCATTTTAGACATCAAAGATACATGTTTCCTTACCAGGCTTCCTTGGAGCTAGGGTGCATATACAAATTCTAGACTTCAATAATGAGATGTACCTCTAGATCTTAAAACAGTACAAGTGATTTAAAGGTACCGGAAAAATAAAGATTTGTCTCTTGCAACAATGGTCACTGCAGTAATCTGGATTTCCTGATAAGTACTGGCCAGGACCAAAACTACTGGGGAGGTGAGTTGGAGTGTCTAACATTCAGTGTCAGCAGCAGGTGAATCCTGTATCTACTAGTTCTGCAGTGAATTTTGGTCGATGTTCCCAACTAAACACCCTCCATGTCTTCCTCTCTGGCCCACCTTGCAATAGGAGATATATTCAGTGCTAATTTAGCACATTTGTTTCCTTTTTGAATAACAGAGTTGATTCCTATTGCATCTAAGAATCTAGACACTACATACTCTATTAATGGTTCTTAGAAATAAATAAGACTCAGGAATACATGAAGACATTTGTTTATAACATTTGTCCATGGGCAAACAATACCACAAAATCTTTAGATAACTCATTTACAATGCTTTTATCTCATTACAGGCTTAGAGCAAAAAGCAGTACCTCTTGCCTAGCAAAAAGAATAGTGTTGATCTTTTCTGTAAGTCATCCTTGAGAGTGTATAATCAGGAATTTCACTTCGCATATCACAAATAATTTTTCTCTCAAATCTTCCCTACACTGTTTCTTCTCCTCAAAGTTTCACAATAGGGCCACTCTCAGAAATCTCACAACTCCCTCAGACTGGTGGTTGCTTTTCCATGGGCATGCTAACTACATCAGACGCTCTGGAACAATTTAAAGCAGGTGCTTCGGATGACATGGCACATGGATTCCCTTAGGAAGTGTTGTTTTCATTCTTATTTAAGAATATATGGTGAACAAAATTTTCCATATCTTCATATAAAAAAAATATAAGTTCACTCTAAGCTCTGGGTAACATTGACACTAGGGTTTTTTTCCCAATCCAGATAACAAAATATAGATTGTTTTATCAACCACGATCACTGGAGTCATTTTGATTTGCAAGTTTACATGAACTCAACTACATCTGTCTTTCAGGCAAGTAAGGGGTTTATCTTAATCCCTTGCAGAGGCAGGGAGGCCAAATGCAAATAAATTTCGAATATCAATAAAATTATATCTAGTGTTGTTTTTTTCTCAGCTTCCTCAACTGCGCAGATTAGTTCATAAAAGTATTGCATAATCTATCTCTTCTTCATAAGAAATGATAATATCTTGCCAAGAATCAGCTTCTATTAGAAGATCTAACTCTATCACCAAGATGGGAAATTCATAATAAAATCTGTTATTTCTTTGTTCTATGTATGCGACTGATTTGGAACAAGTGGCAAGCTCCTTATAGGTCTATCTATATATCTGTATAGTTCCTTTTTCCTTGATTGTACTGATTCCAGTGATTAAAGTGTTTGCTAACCAAATTCTCTGTTCACTCCCCACTCATTTTTCTGCTCTGCATAATGTTCATGAGTTTTAAGGACAAATGTCACTTTCAGATATTCTTGGATTAGAATGGATTAGAGTACTAGCACCTTTATAAAAGAATTTCCGTTGGACCATGGCCAGTCTGATCACATCAATTTGTGTGACATTTTGTGAAGTAAATCTGTCATTAACTTTCCAGTCCAGCCTACTCTGTTAGGTAACAAGTAATAACCCTTTACAAACATAAAATATAATAATGGAATTTTTAAGACCCAGTAAAGCAATATCTAGGTGAGTGAGTTGCATAAGAATATGAAAGTCAAATTCAAATCAAGTGATGTTAAATTTGATGTTGTAATGTCCATGTTTATAGCAACTATTTATTATTCAGTGTTCCCATAACACTGGGACTGTTGTGTCATGTGTCCCTGTGGGTACAAGCCTGCAAGTGGAATGCAAAATAGAAAAGAAAACTTGAGGGATTGTACTGCAAAACTAATGCTGTAAGTATATAATAACCATGAATAAACAAGACAAAATTAGGAACTAGAGGCAGTGGATTAATTTAAATTTAGTTATATGACTAAGGATGCATGTATATATTTTCAAATACCCATCTTTTTAGTGGATTAGAGAGGATTCCTATAATCTGATTTGGGAGGCTCTTATATTTTTACTGATGTTGTACATTAACTTTTAATATTTTCATGCTCTTCATATATCTCCATCTTTGTAAATCCATTTTAGAATATTTTAATTGTTCATTAAATCTTCAGTATAAATACTTCAGTGTTTTACTTCTCTCAGAACTTATTGTTTTTTCTCACTTATGTACTGAAGAATAACTCAATATGAACTAAATTGTCTTCTGCTATCATCTTTTTTCCTATATCATGCCAATGAAAAATCACCAACTGTCATTTACATGTATTTTCCTTTTGATGACATTTTAAAAATATTTTATTAAGATCATTTTTAAACAAGTACAAGACCAGGTACAGTGGCTCACACCTGTAATCCTAGCACTCGGAGAGGCCAAGGCTGGCGGATTGCTTGAGGTCAGGAGTTCAAAACCAGCCTGAATAAGAGCGAGACCCCGTCCCTACTAAAAATAGAAAGAAATTAATTATCCAACTAAAAATATGTAGAAAAAATTAGCCTGGCATGGTGGTACATGCCTGTAGTCCTAGCTACTCGGGAGGCTGAGCCAGGAGGATCACTTGAGCCCAGGAGTTTGAGGTTGCTGTGAGCTAGGCTGATGCCACGGCACTCTAGCCTGGGCAACAGTGAGACTCTGTCTCAAAAAAAAAAAAACAAGTACAAAGTACATAAAAGAGTGTAATGACCTCACATAGCCAACACTGTGTTTTAACAATTGCCAATATCTTGATGTTTTGTTGTATCACATATACCTTCAAGGAATATTTAACATTTAGAAATAAACCAAAATGCACTTGAGTACCAAATTTTATGATTCCTCATATATATATATATATATATATATATATAAACAATAATCCCTAATGAACATAAATTTAGCATTAACTATATACATATTACAATACTCTTTTTTACTATTCTTTTCTCAAGAAACAAGTGATTTATGTGTGGAGAACTAATGTATGTATATCCGTGCATACTTTATTCTACACACCTATATCTATATATATGTTTAAAATCACAAACTGAGACTGAAATGTCCCAAGTGGGTATATATAGACCAGAAAGTATGTATGAAGAATGAAAGGGATATAGAGGGACAGATTTGAAGAAAATATAGGACTTGAAAACAAGTAAGATATAGTTGGTGCTATGGTGCATTTCCCAGTTCTGCCTCAGGACTGAAAGATTTACACTCTGGCTGCTGGGATGCTGGCAGCTGACACTCTGAACTGTCAGTCTTCTCTGGAAACGGCCCTTCTCTGGAGACCACAGCCTGGCTCAAAGTCATATATCCCCTTTGGGGGCACAGCCTGCATTTAATGAGTGGACATTATGGGAATGTAAAGGCCGAGCCTTTTGGCTCCAATGTGGGTGCACCTCCAGTGGACACGCCAGCTTCAGTGCTCTCAGGGTGCTGGATGAAGACTTTGCTGAGTTTGCATCACATCCCACCTTATCCTTTGCCCGATCCCACTTCCTTTCCTTCCATTCCAAAGGTGCAGATCCCAGGAGCACACCCCAAGAAACTACCTGCTTTTGAATATGCAATTCCAATCTATTTCCAGGAAACATAATTTGCAACATAAAGGTTGTGAAGTGACCAGGAGACTTCAAATTGATGGGCTTTAATGAACAAAATAGAAGCAAGATGGTTTCTTATGTTCTTGAGAGATGAAAAGAATTATTTAACTCAAAACAATAGCTTATGTTTAAAAGTATTTCTCTTAGTCCCTCCCAAATCTCCATTTGTCTTTGGGGGTAGTAAGGTAGAGAGTTAGAGTGTGAACTTGAGTCTGCATATTCAAGAAGTTCCCTGGGAGATTTTGTGCACACTAATGTAACATAAGTTTTTTAGTACATGAAGCAAAAGGGAAGACTATGCCTGGACCATCAGATATTCTGGTAAGCCTCTTAACTATATAATATTCATTTATGTGTTCATTCACTTATTGATATTTACCAAGTTTTCGTTTATTACCTATTTCACGTTTCATTACCATTTTGAACGAGATTGTACATTACATTTGAGTTTAGTATAAGTGCCTAACCAAATGAAGCCATGTTCTGTACCCAAAAGGAAAGTTAATGCCTAGACGTAGACATGATGCTTGATGGGATTTTCTATCTCTTGCTTTTGAAGAAGGATGGGGGTATCTGCGTTTGTATGATTTATAATAGCCTCAAATTATAGATTAATTATTAAAGAATTAATTAAATTAATACAACATGGTATTATTCTATTAAAGCTACATCAGGGAGTCAGGGTAAGCATGTTGCTGAGTAACAGATAAGATCAACTGTGTTGGCCGGGCGAGGTGGCTCACGCCTGTCATCCTAGCACTCTGGGAGGCCGAGATGGGCGGATTGCTCGAGGTCAGGAGTTCGAAACCAGCCTGAGCAAGAGCGAGACCCCGTCTCTACTATAAATAGAAAGAAATTAAATGGCCAACTAATATATATATAGAAAAAATTAGCCAGGCATGGTGGTGCATGCCTGTAGTCCCAGCTACTTGGGAGGATGAGGCAGGAGGATCCCTTGAGCCCAGGAATTTGAGGTTGCTGTGAGCTAGGCTGATGCCACGGCACTTACTCTAGCCTGGGCAACAAAGTGAGATTCTGTCTCAAAAAAAAAAAAAAAAAAGATCAACTGTGCTGCTCCTGTGCCTGATAGTCTCAGGGGAGCTAATGCCAGTAGACAGCATTTCTGCAGTTCTTACTTCAGCAGCTTTTGTTACAGGGAAGGGGAGAAGGGAACACACAGTTTTTTCTCCCCCTTCTTCTCTGACTTGGATAGCAACTACATCTACTTTATTTTTTTTATTTCAGCATATTATGGGGTACAAATGTTAAGGTTACATATATTGCCCATGCCCCCCTCCCTCCTCAAGTCAGAGTTTTGAGGGTGTGTTTGTATATACCCATCCCCTCTTCCCCCCTCTCTGACACCCGATAAATGTTATTCCTATATGACCACTTATGTGTTGATCCATTAATACCAATTTGCTGGTGAGTACATGTGGTGCCCATCAATTCATGAGTGGATTAAAAAAATGTGGTATATGTATACCATGGAGTACTACTCAGCTTTAAGAAACAATGGTGATACCTCTTGTATTTTCCTGGCTAGAGCTGGAACCCATTCTACTAAGTGAAGTACATCTACTTTAGCTTTCTGGAGAACAACACCCTGTATATCCAGAAACTTCGAGGAAACCCGGGCTCCTGAATGTCAGTTACACAACCTCATCCCTTTGTTTCTCCAACCCTGAGGTCACAATGACTTCCTCTGCCT
The DNA here is from genome assembly GCA_008750895.1 of Mirza zaza. NCBI lineage: Eukaryota > Metazoa > Chordata > Mammalia > Primates > Cheirogaleidae > Mirza > Mirza zaza. Next base: position 20,761 of record VSMD01070149.1, read on the forward strand.
CTTTACCTCTGCCTTGCCTTGCCAGATTCTACTGTTGTCTTAGCTCTTGAATCACTAGTGTAGACTAGGTGCTGTGGACCCAGGAACTCAGTTGCACTGATTCAGGACCGAAGGTCCCTGCTGTGTCTTCTCTCTAGAGCAACGCCACTGCAGTCTCCAAGCACCTCCCTGGTCATGGAGGTCTAAATGAACACAAACCAATGAGCAAATAAAAACAAACAAACCAGATAAACCAACAACATTTTAAAACACTAATTTAAATAAATTTGTTGGCTACCTGAATATTTGCATTTTTTAAACTACAGATCAAAAAGAAATTTGATAAATTCATCAGAAAAAATTATTTTTCTAAGCCTAATGAAATAATTGATGTTAAAGTTAATAAAATATGCTATTACTAGTTTTATTGAATGCAGTGCTTTAAAATCACATTTTCTGGAATCCAATTCTGGCAAGATGCTTCAAGAAATATGAATTACATGGGCAAATAAATTTCAACTGTACCATGTACTATATTTTATACTGAATACTCACTGAGCATGTTTGTGTTATAAAGAATATACTAAATTCTATACTAAAGGAAACTATTTTTGCTTAACCCAGTGATATCCAACTTTATTTGAAATAAAGCCTTGTTTTATCACTTACTGATGTTACATAATTAGTTTATGAAATATTTATTTACAAAGCCTCATGTACTATATTTTGCTCATGATTTACTTTTTACAAATAGAAAATTCATATTCCTCCTATAAGAATGAAAGTAAGGTTTTGTGTGTGGTATCTGTAAGTAAGTGTATAAAAAGCAAATTTATCTTTCCTGAAACAAAGATTTGGAGCTGGTGTTGAAAATTAATATATGAAATTATTTTAAGAACACATTTGGCTAAGATATTTGAAGTCTAATGTATAAAAATGCATAAAATGTTAAGAAACCATGACATGCAAGCAGCCTTCTGCAAAAATGTGATGGTTTGTAAAGATGAGGTCCCTTATTTCGTCTCAGCTGAAATGCTGCCTTACACACATGATATTGAAATTATATAATTGAATGGAGAGGAATATTTGGCTAGGGTGAATTTCTTAAGAGTTGAATAAGATATCTCATCTTGCTTTCAGATTCATCATTAGTATTGTAATTTTATGCTATGTTCAGATGAAAATGTTAACTTAAAAAAACCTGGTGGGTTTTCATTACTTCCATGAAAACTGTGTGTAACATATAATCAATTTATTATTTGAGATAAAACCTGGAATTGAAAAACAAAAAAAAACAACATATCAAGTTTTAGAGAGAACTTATCCAAAAATAATATTAAAAATTGCCTGGGTTTGCTCATCACTGGTAGAAGTCCAAAGATAGAAAAAAAATGGAGAAATTGAGTTTCAGTGTAAGAGAACTTTATAACTTTTTGAATTACAAGGAATAAAATAGCTTTAAGAGTTTATCCCTGCTCTCATCTCTTCTCTTTCTTTATTTTTATTTTTCGCTTTGTTCCTGGTATTGTACCTTGCAAAGAATTGAGGCTCTGTCAACAGTGTTGAATTAGGGATCTCAAAAGCAGGAGCATGATTCTACGAAAATAGCCCTTTAGAAATGTCAGTTTTATTAGGGCAAGCCTATTTCCAAGTAATAGACCCAGCAACCTAAAATTCAGGAGTGCCACATAGCAAATAGATGTGAGAAAATAAAATAGTAGTAGATTAAGATTTATAGGCAAATAATTTTCTACCTGATTTGTGTTGTATTGTCTCGAGCTGTAGTATTGTCAGTATATTTGCAGGTAATTTCAGCAACAGATTTATGTCTTCATCTAATTTAAACATATGCCTTCATAAAATGTCCACTTTCTTTATCTTCCTATAAATAGTGGCATTTTCTCCATTTCTTTATGAAGAAGTGGATCAAAAAATAGCTTTTTT
>VSMD01070151.1:0-11249 GCA_008750895.1 Mirza zaza
TTGTCCGAGAGCAAATCGGTGCTGTCCAGTTAATGGTTCTGCAGCAGCATTACCAGCCTCTCCCTGTAAATGAAGACCTATAGTTTTAAGATTAAAACTACCCAAAAGAAAAAGAGGGGAATGTAAAATGTAAGAAAAATTACCAGCCGTTTTTGCTTGCTGTAACCACGCTTGTTCTTAGGTATCCAAGTGTAACAAAGCTTCCCCACCTGTAAATGATGCTCAGCCCCACCGGTAATTGTTGCAAATTCCCAAAACTGACCTCGACCAGTACATAATTACACAAGAATAGAGCCTAAAGAATTTCCCCACTCCTTGACCCCATGACTTCCTGGCCACCTGCGTATAGATTTTGCCTATGAGTTCCTGGCCACCTGCGTGTGGCTTCCTGTCCACCTGCGTGTGGTTTTTGCCTATAAGAGTCCCAAGTTTCAAAGCTTCGGCGCGGCAGCTCCCTGGTGTGGTGACGCTGCACGCCCCTGCGCTGCGCTGGAATAAACCCTCCTCTTGCTTTTACATCAAGTTCTGGTCTCCGTGTCTTTGTGAGTGGTCGCCAAGGTCCAACAACCGCACTCGTTGCTGCCGCAAAATATCCCGCTTACATCCACAAGATGGTGATCTGGGGCGCCAACGCCCACGTCGCTGCTGAGGACAGCGTGATTTAGGAGGGCATCCGAGATGTTTCTAAATGGAGTGAGAGAACAAGAAAGCCTCTAGAAGCCCTATATGGGTATGACTACTTTGCCAGAACCTGTGAGAAGTGGGTGGATGGCATAGGACAGTTTAAACATCAACCAGATGGTAATGTCTGCCGGCACTGGCTGCCCCTGGTCCGGTGCCCCACCTGGATTGTGCACGGGGAGAAGGATCCTCTGGTCCCACGATTTCATGCCGACTTCATACATGAGCACGTGAAAGGGTCGAGGTTGCATCTGATGCCAGAAGGCAAACACAACCTGCATTTGCGTTTTGCAAATGAATTCAACAAGTTAGCAGAAGACTTCCTACAATGAATATGTCCCTGAGAACATTTGATTCTTGGTGGCTCCTTACTTGGGCTTGATCCTGTAGCTGCCTGTTTACTCAGAAGCCTTTGAAACTCCCCACTGAGCCACACAGCAGGTCTCCCGCCTCCTCAGCCTTCCTATCCCTCTCTTCAGTCTGACTTAATCAAACAGGAATAATGACACATTGAAAATAGCCTTTATTTTCAATCTGATTTTTTAACATTTAGTTGTGGATGTCTGCCATTGGTTTTAAAAAGTAAATTCCTGCCACAATTTAGTTTCAAATAAATTTTAAGTGGAATATTTGTAGATGTCTGCAATTTTAGGACATCTTGAATTTATACTGTACCTTTTATCTGAGGGGTCCAAGCTTCATTTCTTTATTTGTATTTTTCCCACTCTTCAAAGAGAAGTAGAAAAACAAAATCCTTGCCTAAGGTTGATTTTACAGATTCATAGGGTACCTGAACAACCACGGAAGAAGGTTTGCTTTATCCTCAAACCACTGTTGTACTCCTGGATCACTTTTGAGAGATGATTTTAATACTTTGCGCCAGTAAAGATGAAAAAGAATATTTTCATCTTTCTGGACTAAAAGTGTAGGAATACTTGTAATTAAAGGTACTAAAGCATAAAAAAAAAAAAAAAAAAAAAAAAGGCTTGTCACTTCCTACCTCAAGTAGAGGAATCTGTTTCCCTCCTCTTGGAATCTGGGAGTGATGCAATTTGCTTTATCACAGAAGTGACATTTGTACCACTAGGTCTCGAGACATCTTAAAGCTTCTGCTCTCCCTACCTCCACGTAAAGAATGCTGGGCTATCCTGCTGAAGGGAAAACCACATGGGGCAGAGATGGCCCCTTGCCAAGGTCATCTAAAGCAATGAGCCCCCATCAGGTCGCCAATTGAATGTAGTCTCACGAGTGACCAAGGTGAGACTGGCATAAAAGCCACCCAGTTGAGCCACACTGAAATTGCTGACCTGCAGAATCGTGAACACTGACTGATTCTTCAACCCTCTACATTTTGAGTGGTTTGTTATAAAGGACAGATAGCTGATACACTATCACCTTCTCTTCAAGCCTCCATTTTCCCATCTGCAAACTGAACTCTGATCTTTTTCTTTTGCTTAAAAACCGCTTCCTAAGGAGGCCAGCTGGGTCAGGCTGACAAACAGTAAATTCCCACTAAGCGACTTTCGTTAACCAAATGAAGCGGTGGTTTACTTCCCAACCTGATTCTGGTATGGCATTAACATCACCTAAAAGATAAGAAGCCCCTGTCTTAACTCAAGCATCCTAGCGGATGCCTATCATAAATTTAAAATATCTTAACTCAAGCATCCTGGCAGATGCCTATTCGTAAATTTAAAGCATCTTAAAGCATCCTAGCAGGCGCTTATTGTAAATTTAAAACGTCCTCCTGTCTGGACCTCCCAGAGTGCTCACACCCTTATCTTAAAATAAGCTTATCCTTTCTGGTCTTCCAGATAAAGTCTTAACTCTCTCAGCCAATTGCCAGCCAAAGAATCTTTAAACCCACCTCTCACCTGTAAGGCCCCCCGCTTCGAGATGTCCCACCTTTTGGGGCCAAACCAATGTGTGCCTCTCATGTATTGATTTGTGACTTTGCCTGTAACCCCTGTCTCTCGGAAAATGTATAAAACCAAACTGTAACGCAGCCACAGCGAGCCCACTTGCTCAAGGCTTCTTGAGAGTGGCTGCGGGTCATGGTCCTCAAATTTGGCTCAGAATAAACTTCTTTCAAATATTTTCAGGGTTTGGATTTTTTCCGTCCACAGAACACTGGTGTGGCAGCGCTGCGCCCACAACCCGGCATGTCCTGGAAGGACACGTGAGCCTTCTAAGGAACAAAATCAGTGTCACCCTAACAATTTGTTTGTAACCACCACTTTATCCTTCTCAAGAGATGCAGGACCACTTCTGAAATAAATGACAGCAGTACTCTTTTCTGTGTTCTGAGTATTAGTTTGAATCCTCACAGTTTGAGTATGGAAGGAATTGTTTTCATGTAAATTGTTCAACATTTTAACATAAATAAACTATAATGGACCTGATGATTACAGTTGTTTTGTATAAATGCATAGGGAATGTATTCACAATGCCAATGGAAAAAAAAAAAAAGCCAAAGTCTGTAAAATAATTTTAAAGAGATTTACACAGAGCCACGCCCAAGAAGCCTTGAGCAAGTGGACTCACCATGGCTGGGTTACAGTTTGGTTTTCTACATTGCAAGGAGACAGGGGTTACAGGTAAAGTCTTAAATCCATACCTGGGAGGCATACATTGGTTTAGCCCAAAAAGGTGGGACATCTCAAAGGGGGCGTGTTAAAGGCGTTAAAGATTCTTTAACTTGTAATTGGTTAAAGACAAGAAGCTTTGTCTAAAGGCTTGGAATGTTTTAACATAAGGAGCAGTTTATCAGAGACAAGTCACCAAACATATTTGTTGTGTAAATTGAGGACTTGCAGGTCTGCCTTGTATAGCCTTAGGCCTGTTAATGGGTTACAAAGGAAGTCCCCAAGAAGGGAGGGGGACATGATGAGGCAGGTCTGATCTACCTCCTCGTGGCAGGCAATTTAGTTTTAGGATATCCTCTTGGCCAGAAGGGGTCCATTCTGTCAGATGGTAGGGGGTGGGGAGCCTTAAGATTTTATTTTAGTTCACAACAATATTACCAATAGCACAATGACAGTTTATTTTTTAACTCTCTATTATCCCCATTGGATAGAAATCTATTGTACACACAAATTACCTAACATTTTAAATAGTAATACTTTAACTCCGTGAACAACATTTATAGCTTCCTTTCACCGGGTACCCGCTAGGTGCTTTTTACACACAGGGTCATGCATTCTCTAGGCAGCCCTGTAAGACAGACCTAAGTTTCCCAAGGTTAAAGAAGAAGAAACGATAGCAAAGAGAAGTTAAATAATTGTCCCAGAGTCAAACGCTGTGTTTGCCAGCCTATAACATTTGGGAATATCAAATGCATCTCAGTTCCACAAGGAAAATTTAAAATATATATATTAATATCTTTTCATACATGTATTAAAGATTTTCAAGTGAGATTTTATAAATGAAAATCTTTAAATACTGCATGCTTCATGCAGAAATCAAATAGGAAATCATAAAAACTGGATATTTTTGTTAAAATACAGCATGATGTGAAACTTCCGTCTTTACAAGTTTCTGCTGCTACGGCACTGACCACTGGGGGGCAGCATCAAGCATTATTTTATAACTTCCCTGCTCGGTGTTCTATGGGGGAAGATTTAATGCCAGGCAATGTAACTTTTAACCTAGCGAATACAGTAACTAAAAGGAGTGGAGCGGGACCAGAACCCAAGGCTGTTTGATTCCACAGTGCATGCTCATTTTCGGTGCACCAAACTCTCTCTACCCTTCTATATCTCCCAGGATGTGAAAACCTGCTGTTACAAGATTTCTATTACCCTTAATAGTCTCCGATCTCTCTGGTTTGACATGAAATGTATTTCTCTGAAATCCAGCCCACAAGAAGAACAAATTTAGTTTTGCAAAGACCGGTACAAACAATAAGCATTTATGCAAGTACTTTAGAATTAACCATTACAAATCCTTAGTCTTCAAATAGGGAAGGAAACAAGTACAACTTCTGCTGAATCTTCTTAAAGGTGCAGACTGAGAGGCAACTGCGAAGGTCAAGTTCACTCACTGACCTTGCCATAATCCCTTAGCCGATGGACGAGGCACATCTCCGGCCCTACGGGGAGTTGGCAGTCTGGAAGCTAGTCCACTGCAGAGGACATAAACGTGATGGGAGCCTCAGTGGGACATGCCAACACCCTCGCCTGGATCAGGAGCGGTAGACAAGGAAAATCCGATCCAGTCTCATCCTGAAAAGCCTCGTGCAGGGCTTGGGCTCAGAGGAGCTCAGAGTCCCCATTAACTGACTCGGTCCAAATGCTTCTGTGGCCAGCTCTGTTACACACGCCTGTCTGCCCTGAGTGGCTGCCTCTGAAAGAACTTCCCGCTAAGCAGTTGAGCCTTCCCAAGGAGCCTGGTGGCTAACAGGGCCACAAATGTCACTACTGCCCTGCTGTTTGGCCGGTCACACTTCTGCAGATGCAGTAAGGAGGCAACCAGCGTCCATGGATCCAGCAAAAGCAAGATCCACACGGTGTCAGCTCCTAGTCCCCAAAGTCCCACAGGAAGACACCAGACCTGGAGGGCAAGGTGACCGACAGCGTGGGAACAGGCTGTCCTGCCCGGGAGGAGACACTCAAACTACAGCCAAGCAATTTCTCAGGCTTGCATGACAGCCTATCGCTCCACCTTAAGCAGGGGCACGGCAGGGAGTCCTGCACCCCAAACTAGACAACAGGGGTGAGAGACAGGGATAAGAAAGTGCCTCCCAGGGGCTCCTCAGTGGGCTTTTCCCCTCTTGTTCTAGAAGCCATCTCCAGGCCTTTGAGTAGGAGTGACACCACCGTCCCCACTCACCCTCATGGGCACACGACTAAGGCCTGGTGGGGGATTTCCTAGCTTGGGGCGCATGACTGTCCTGTGGCAAGAAAGCAAGGCCAAGCCAGCTGGGATCCCCACAGACTTCTCTGCAGTGACCAGGAAGTGTCCTCTCTCACCGCCTAAGATAGGATGTTTTATTTATTTTATTTTTGAATTTATTTTGGTAAAAATACATATATAACATAAAATGTATGATTTTATCCATTTGTAAGTGTGTAATTTGGTGGCATTAATTACATTCTCAATGTCATGCAACCATCACCACTATCTGTTCTCAAAATTTTTCATAACCCCAAACAAGATTGTAAGCGTTAACCAGTAACTCCCCATTCCTCATCCCTGTCGCCCCTGATAACCTCTTGTTTCTGTCTTTATCAATATGCCCATTCTAGATAGTTCATGCAAGTGGAATCATACAATATTTGTCCCTTTGTGTCTGACTTATTTCACGTAGCATACTGTTTTCAAGCCGCATTCACACTGTAGTAAGTATTAGACCTTCATTCCTTTTTTATGGCTGAGTAATATTCCGTTTTATATGTATACACACATGCGCGCACACATACGCCACATTTTGTTTATTTCTTTATTCATTGATGGACACCCGGGTTGAGATAGGGAATTTTTTTTTTAATGTAAGCCTATAATTCCTGGGGTCATCTTTCACACCTGGGCAAAAGACAGCCCAAGAATGCAACCATGATACAGAGGAAAGTTAAGCTGGCCACCAGAGAGGGCGTGAGCCACTGTGGGAGAACCTAAATCCAGTGCCTAAAGCCAGCCTTAACCCTGAGCTTTTCAGTTCCATGAGGCAAGATATTCCCTTTTTTTCTTAAGATAGTTTAACTCGGGTTCCTCTCCTTGCAAACAAGAATCCTAATAAATCAACCACTGGTGAAAGAACATGCTTAGCTATGTTCTAGAAAAGCACCTTAGAGAGGGGATTTTTTTTTTATGCCTCCTAAGTGCACAATGAAATTTTTCAAACTTCCTCATTGCTAAATCCGTGTCTGTCGTTATTTTAATTGTAAACTGCTGTTGCCCTATGTAGACAAACTTTTATACAAATCCTGTTGCTGTTACTGCCACTCTCCTACCTCCCAAGAAAATTTAGTGATTTTCCTGACGTGTGGCATCTTTTCTTCTCAAAGTGTGCACATAACCCATTCTAGGGAAGCTCACCATGAGTCTAGCCACACAGCACAGTTCCTGACTTTACTTTCAAGTCACTGTTTGCTATTGGTTCTCTCTTTGATCGATTGATTGATTTTATACTCCTTAACTTTAAAAAGACTATTTTTCATCGATAGCTTTCATTATTCCTGTTGAAGGATTTTTTTAAAGCCTCATAATACTGTTGATTTTACATCAAATTCATCATGTGTAATTTTCTCAGGAACTTTGAAATTTCTGAAATGTCATAGAAAAGTGAAAATTATTATAATAAATGTAACCAATGTTTTCTAACCACTAACTGAAAAATAAAATAGAACTGAAGAAGTTTCAGGTTAAGCCCACTGCTCTGAACTGGCCCCCAAAATTAAGACCCTTTTCACTAAATAAAAGTTCAACAACTTCCTGGCCAGGGGCAGTAGCTCACGCCTGTAATCCTACCACTTTTGGGAGGCTGAGGCAGAAGGATCACTTGAGGCCAGGAGTTCAAGACCAGACTGAGCAACACAGCAAGACCCCCGGTCTCTACAAAAAATGTAAAAATTAGCTGGGCTTAGTGGTACACACCTGTAGTCCCAGGTACTCAGAAAGCTGAGACAGTAGGATTGCCTGAGCCCAGGAATTTGAGCAGTAAGCTGTGATCACACCACTGCACTCCAGCCCAGGCAACAGAGCAAGACTCTGTCTCAAAAAAGAAAAAAAGAATTCAACTCCTTTAACCCATTTCATATTTATCAGCTCTCAATCTGGAAAAACTCACCAAAACATTTCATTCTATGTACAGTGATTGCTTTCTTTTCCTCCCTCCTTCCCTTCTTTCCAGTAAAATCCCTCTTTTAAAATTCATATAAAGTGATATGCAAAACTCTTATTTATGAAAAAGAGAGATAGGAATTGATTTGCTACAGCTTGGGAGCATAAGCTACTCCATCACGCGTGCACACCAGCCATCCTGGCTCTGGGTGAAACAGACTGAAAACCTGTGTTGTCAGGTGTGCTAATTTATATGAGGTCATTAAATATGAAATGTCCGATTTCAAATCAAAAGTTTAGTTAATTATTCCTCAAGTATTTTTGAGATACTTGTATTTTTCAAGTATTCTGACCCACTGCTATTTTTTAAATATAATGCATATGTGGTAGGCACTGTGCTATTAAAAACTTTACATCCATTATTTCTTTTAATCTTTCTGACAGCCTGAGTCTTGGTGCTGTCAGCATTGACACTAATTCAGTGGTTGTCAACCTTAGCTGCAAATTATAATCTTTTCTAACTTGGGGAACTTTGGAAAATTCAATATGAGTTATCTCAATCAGGCCAATTAAATCAGAACCTCTAGGGGTGGAAATCCGGCACCTGTGTTTTTAAAAACTCCCCAGGAATTCTCAGAAGAGCCGCTGAGAAAATTAATTTTCTATATTTTCTTACCAGAGTACTCTTCCAATGTAGTATTATAAATGCATTTGGATGTGTATTCCTCCTGATGACGACCCCATTACTTAGAATATTTTTGGAACTCCTTTTTTGAAAATGTTTTTAGTCAATTTGCCAGCCACCACTAGAAAATTCTTTCACTGCCCACAGCAGGATTTCAGGGAGACTCAGAGAGCTCTGTGCCCACCTGGAGACCTGCCTTCCTTTGGCTGTGCCTGTACCCATGGCAGGAAGAAAGTGGGCACGGAGCCCTGTGGGGTCCTAGCAAGGCCACTGCCCCATGCCCTCCCCCAAACATTCCCTACTCACCTTACGAATGCTTAGAGTCATGAAGGAGGCGACAATTAGAACTGATTTTCTACCTTCTTCTTTCCCTCTCATTTCCCAACATTCCCCACATATAAACTGTGTACTCTTGAAATGCCTTGCACGGTGTTCTTGGAATACAACCATCTTCTTTCTTTCCTCCAAACTTCAGACTGATCCCTGTTTCTAGAACACACGCCATCCCTCTCTGCTGGGAACAGTCTCAATTTTTCTTTGTGACCCAGCTCGAATATTATCACCTTGGGGAAGCCTTCCTGACTCTTCCATACTCCTACAACAGAGTAGATCCTTTTCTACCAAATTCTATTTTTGCTCATTTGGGGTATCTCCTTATTCTCTGAGGCCCAGAGGGCATAAATAGCTTCATTTTTCTATTCCCAAAGTAGAACGCTTTGCCATATTGGAGATCCCCAATAGCTCTATAAAATGACAAATTCTGAATTAATTTTCAGCTCAGATTACATTCTCTTGAACTCCCTTTTGTCAATTGATTGAGAATTTTGTGATTATTATCCTAAGCTATAACGTACAAGTTCATTCTCTTTCCATATCTATCTCCAGCCCCTCTGTAGGCTCTCTCCTCTCCCTTGAACTTCAATTTTGGTATAGTTCACTTGATATATAAAAACATTATTCTATAAATCTGGTCCCAGATAAACAGAGGCCACCTCCAATTAAACAGCCTCAATAGAATTAATACCTTACACTTTTGTGACATAACCAATTTTTTCCAAAGCACTTTTACTAACACACTTTATTCTCACACTAACCCTACAAAATACATGAGCAGCATATTGCTTTTATTAGGTATTTAGAAGCTGGAGTGGCATACTCTCCATGAAGTAGAAAGCAAGGAAAAGAGAAAACTTGAGAAATACCTTGGCAGGGAACAACTAACCCTCAGTAGGGGACATGCACTCTAGTGGCCTTCCAAGCATCATTCCCAGTATGGCTGAGGCTAAATCTCTGCCTCATTCCACTTTCAAATTTCTCTAATCCCCAATATTTTACAGCAAAAGTGAGGCCCATGCATGCTGAATTAACGTGTATTCGAGCCAAAATGGTAATTCAGGTCTTTTGATTGCCGGTATAAGCTCCCACTTGGCTTAGTTACATTCATCTCTTCAAATGAAACTACACACACCCAGCAGTACAAACATGCCTCATAAATGAGCTTTCACAAACATTTAGAAACAAAAACACTTGTGCCTTTTCTTCAAAAAACAATTCTGTATAACGATCAAAAATCTTCCCGTTAATTTTATGGAGTCAGTTGCACAGGGCAATTTTACCCAAATGCAATTATATTACCCAATTATTAAATGCAATTGTTATATGTCCAGAGTATATAAGAAAGTCTCTAACTCATAAGTCAATTTCCAGCTTTTCTTGTGATGTGTCATTTTCAAGTCAATGCTCTGTACTCAATGTTTAATGCTTTTTGAGAAATATTTACATTATGGATGAGGGGGAATCCAAGATTTCAGCACCCTGACCTACTAACATTAAACACAGTGCAACTTAACGAAAGAAAAGCAAAGCTAGGGAAATAACCTGAAGATCTCAAATTGGGGATGGTAGGATGAAAGAAACACCCTCCATGAGTTTAAAAGGAATTAGGAATGGGGTGGAAATGGCAGAGCTTGGAGGCATAATGATCCATTTCTCTCACGTTTCCAACCATTTTCCAGGAATTTAGATGTTATCACAAGAACGTACCCAACTGTGCAAATCGGGGTACAACCTTTCTTGCCAAGGTGCACGTAAGCCTTAGTGATGGTGAGAAGGCAACACACCTCTGCTTGTGGGGTTACAACAGGAGACTCTCCAGCTGTGTCTCCTTGGGAGGACTGATCATTTGGGAAATACGGTGTCTATTTTGTTTCCCATCCTCCACATACTGCTCCTATCTCGGTGACTCCAAATGGCTTCTGTGTAATGTCTGCTCCTCCCTTCTAAGGACGGAGAATTTCATCTCTCCTTCATCATACAAGAGGGCGTATGTTCTCCGTGTTCCTCCTTCCTGAAGGACGTGTCAATACAATTTTTAGAAAGAACTAATCCTTCAGAAAGTTTTTAAGCCTATATATTAACAAATGCTTGTGGGTACGAGACCCTGCCTGGAAGCCACGCCAGTAACAGGGAAGTGACCTGGAGGTTGGGGAAATGAAGGGAGGAGATTTTTAACTTTATTTTTTATTATTTGAAATATTTCAATCTTACTTTTATTAAGAAAGATAAAAAAAAAAAAAAAAAGCAGAGATGAGGGCGACTTCGCCGCCCCGGGCCTTTCCAACCTAGGTCTCCAAACGACACGGGGTGGGGGGAAGCAGGACCGAGCAGAGGCGGGAGCAGCGCGGGGACCCGGGCGGGAGCAGCGCGGGGACCCGGGCGCGGCGGGCTGGGGACGAGGAGCGGCGCGGCCTCCCTGATCCAGAAGAAGGTGACGAGCAGGTCGCTGAGCGCCAAGGAGCAGACGAGGACGTCGGGGACGGTGCGCGGAGAGGAGCGCGCCGCGAGCGCCAGGGCCACCGGGCACGGCCGGCGCGGGGCGAGGACGAGCGGCCGCAGCCGGTAGCGCGCGACGAACCGCTCGCGCTCGCGTTGTGTCTGTCGCGCAGCCCCGGGACCCGGCCGCTCCGCCGGGGCGTTGAGCGCCTGCAAGCTGAGCCCGCGGGACTCGGCTGCCACCCCTGCCCCTGCCCCTGCCCCTGCCCCTGCCACTGCCACCATCCCTGCCCCTGCCCCTGCCCCTGCCCCTGCCCCTGCCACTACCCCT
>VSMD01070153.1:0-24673 GCA_008750895.1 Mirza zaza
CCACAGCACTCACTCTAGCCTGGGCAGCAAAGTGAGACTCTGTCTCAAAAAAAAAAAAAAGAAAAGAAAAAGAAAAAGAAAACCCAAAAGATCCCACACAAAAAAAGAAAGAAAGAAAATTTATTTTTATGTTTTTATTTATCTTTTTTTTTTCAGCATATGATGGGGGTACAAATGTTAAGGTTATGTATATTGCCCTTGCCCCACCTCCACCCTGGAGTCAGAGCTTCAAGCGTGTCCATCCCCCAGTTGCTGCACATCGCACTCATTGTATATGTACCGTGCTTCCCCCCAAATAAGACAGGGTCTTATATATTTAATTTTCCTCAAGAAGACACCCTAGGGCTTATTTTCAGGGGATGTGTCGTTTTCCCCTCAAAGCCTCAGCTTGCAGCACGCACAGGACGGCCGGGACCTGACAGGGGGAGCCGACCTTGTTGGTGGGGCTGCTCGCACCTTTCTGGTCACCTCTGGGACAGCAGCTGTCACGACGGGGCAGAAGAGAAGGGCTGCTCGTCTTCTTTCCCGCTCCTCGACGACATGCACGGGTTGTGCAGATGCGCTGCGCAGCCACGCCCATCGCTAGGGCTTATTTTCGGGGTGGGGCTTCCATTGCGCACATGCTTAGAAATCCTGCTAGGGCTTATTTCATGGGCAGGTCTTATTTTCGGGGAAACACGGTATATACCCATCCCCTTCCCCCCCTACACCTGCCCGACACCCGATAGATGTCATTCCTATGTCACTGCACTTAGGTGCTGATCACGGCTTGTCTGTCTTGTTGTCTGTCGCCGGTCCTGGTTTTACTGAGAACCATGATTCTGAGCGGTTAAGGCGGCCTGATTTTTTTCTCTACCTCATTCATTTCTGCTCACCTCTTCCTATTTCCTTCCTTGCGTTATTCCATCGGTGACACTATGTTCTCGAGCGAGTTCAGCCCATTCAACACATCAGTCCCAGGTGCGTTGGTTCTTGTCACCGCTACGGACAAAACACAAACCGGGAGGCTTAAAACAGGAGAAATGTATCCCAACCACACAGTCCCGGAGGGCCAAGGTCTGAAATCGAGGTGTTGGCCCAGGAACACGCCCTGCCTCTTCCAGCGTTTAGGGGCCCCCGGCTCTCCCTGCCTTGCGTCCATGTCCCTGTGACCTCTGACCCTGCCACCTGGACTCCTCTGCATGTCTGCACAACCTCCTTCTGCCCCGTTCATGGAATTACACCTGCGAAGGTGTTTAGATAATTAATCCTGGATGCTCTCATCTCAAAACCCTTCACTTCATGACACAAGCAAGGAATCTTTTTTTTTCTCCAGTGAGGTAACCCTTTACGTTCCAGGAATTGCAATGTGGAGATACACCTCTCTGTGTGCATTTCTCTCCATATAGAAAGAGACGCACATAATTTTATACTGCTTCTTCAACTTCATCCTTTCGTACATGGTGAGAAAGTTTTGAACTATAAATTTGAATGTGGGTGCACATTCAGAAATACATTACCAAGCATGGAAATCTGAGACGGAAGTGCTGTGTTTTCACAAAAATCCTGACATAAACTCCTTTTGCTTAAATGACAAATCGGACGATTCACTTGGCCCTTCCTTTAAATTTCCATGTAATAAAGCCGATGATACCTTCCTAAGTCACAGGAGAATTATGATCCTAGGAGTGTGAAAGGCAAAATGTGAAAATAAGATTTTAAGTCGTGAAAAACCAGAGGAAAGTTACTGTCTTTTGCAATGTGCTCAAGGGTGTCTCATACTTCAGAAATTATTTTGTGGCTTTTACTTTGTGGATATGCGTTGGGCTAAAGTTGCTTTTTCTACTCCAGGCTCTGGGATAAGTCTCAACTTTTCTATATAATATAAATATTTGTATATATAAATTAGCTTTTGTGTGTGTCCACTTGACTGGTCCATGGGGCGCCCAGATAGTAAGCCATTATTTGGGGGTTTGGGGCCCAGTTGGACATTCGAGTCAGTAGACTGAGGGAAGCAAACTTCCCTCCCTACTGAGGGTCACCCTCATCCAAACCTTGAAGTCCTGAACACAACAAAAAGTCTGGTTAAGAAAAAAATTATTATTTTTTTTTTGGCCTAGCTGCCTTTGAGCTGGGTCGTGGATCCTCTTCTGCCTTTGACCTCAGACTGGACTTTAGAACGAGCCTCCTAGTCTGCAGCTCGGGATCTCTGAGCCTCCACAGTGGTGGAGTCAAGTGCCCGTAACAAATCCCTCTCTCTCCTTCTCTCTGTCTAATATCCCATTGCTTCCATTCTCTGGGGAGAGAATCCAGACTTACCTGTAAATGCATGTATGTATTATGAACACACACCTGTGAATACTCATATTACACACACACACACACACACACATACACACACACAGATGGCCTGGAGGGGTTTGCAGCACAGTGACCCCCGCCCCATTCCTCACTGGTCCATGACACTGAATGTCTCTAGCCCCATAAATTCAGCAAACACAGTGCACGTAGAAGCAGCAAATCCCACAATGCTGACTCTTACAGCGTCATCCAAAAACAAAACACCGTTTGAGACCATGAGTTCACTCAACTACAAAAAAAAAAAAAAAAGATGCGCTGTACTTCATTGGCATAACAGGGTCTCTTAGAAAAGCAGGTGAATGCTAGAAAAGAGATCAGCTTTAAATAATTTAATAATAAATGGAAGCCACTTTCTTTTTCCTTGGGTTTGTTGGTTCCAAAAAGAAAAGTGTGCGACAAATTTAGGAAGAATTTATGGGACATTTCCCACCTCATATTTTATGCTAATCAGAATCATCCCATATGTTGTTTGGCTTGTTTATGAAGTTTGAGAGTAACTATTTAGAAAAACGCACGTCCGTCGGGATCTGGAAAGCTTATGCTATTAAAGAGAAGCCCATATGCTGCTGCTAGCAGACACAGCCCTTCAAGACATACATGTCCCTGCCTGTCACTTCTTCCTCCATGAATTAATGTTCTTCCCCACCTTGGCTTTGGTTTTACGTGAAAAAGGCAAGATATTTCATCTTTTAGAACAGGAATTAGGCCAAGCGCGGGGGCTCACGCCTGTAATCCCAGCTCTCTGAGAGGCCAAGGCGGGCGGATTGCTCGAGGTCAGGAGTTCGGAACCAGCCTGAGTAAGAGCAGGTCCCCGTCTCTACTATAAATAGAAAGAAATTAATTGGCCAACTAAAAATATATGGAAAAAATTAGCCGGGCATGGTAGTACATGCCTGTAGTCCCAGCTACTCAGGAGGCTGAGGCAGGAGGATCGCTTGAGCCCAGGAGTTGGAGGTTGCTGTGAGCTAGGCTGACGCCACAGCACTCACTCTAGCCCAGGCAACAGAGTAAGAGAAAGAAAGAAAGAAAGAAAGAAAGAAAGAAAGAAAGAAAGAAAGAAAGAAAGAAAGAAAGAAAGAAAGAAAGAAAGAAAGAACAGGAATTATACCGACTCTTACATTTGGCTATCCCATCCTGTCCGACGTTTGTTGCCAGGAAACGCAGATTATTTTTACCTGTGTTCATCCTTTCCTACACTAACTAACCTGCCGCAGGTTATTATTTTTTAAAGAAAAGCCAGCTCGTTGCACACCTACTTGATTTAACTGCAAGGGGAACATTCCGGTGTGTGTGTGTGCTCAGCCCACACCAGCCGTGCGCCTGGGGTCAGGCAGTGGCGTCACCCTGAGTGGTGTCCTTGGGTACAAGCCAGTCACACCCCCACCTGGGGGAGGAGGAGAGGGCCGTCGTCATTGATAAAAGATGCGCACGGCACACACATACTTCGAGGGCCTAGGATAGGATCCCGAGGTGGGACTTAGACAAAAGGTGGGCAGTTCCCACTGGACCTGACCAGACGTGGTACCCGCAGACCACACTTAGGAGGCCTCCCCCGGGAGAAGTGCTGACCCCCCAGGACGATGGGAAGGTGGGAACAGCATGGAAGGAGGAGGGAACAGCAATGCTCGTGAAAGTGCAGTCATTGCGATCCAGGCTGAAACGCTGTCAGATGCTAAAATCGAAAGGGAAGACTTCACACAGCTGACGTGGAAAACATCCGAGAAGAGAAAAACCACAAAAATCACAAAGAGAAGGGTGCATTGCGGTTAGATAAGGATGGAAGGGAGGGGGAAATACTTCATTGTTTCTGAATATTTATTGAGTGCACCTGTGGAAGGATGTGGGAAAAGTGCCACGGAAGCCGAAACCAGAGGTGTAGGAGGAAAAGGAATCCCCAGGTGGGAAAGGCCACAGTAGGCAGATTGTTTTTTAACTTCAGTAAAATAACTACAGGAAAACAGGGCAGATTTTAATTCTAATAATAAATATATTTTATAGGTATATATATATTATTTTTTTATTTTTTCAGCATATTATGGGGGTACAAATGTTAAGGTTATGTATATTGCCCTTGCCTCCCCTCCCCCCTAGAGTCATAGCTTCGAGCGTGTCCATCCCCCAGACGGTGCACATCTCACTCACTATTATTAGTCAAGTATACCCATCCCCTCTTCCCCCCACCTGCCCGACACCCGATAGATGTTATTCCTGTATGTCCACTGAGGTGTTGACCAGTTAATACCAGTTTGCTGGTGAGCACATGTGGTGCTTATTTTTCCATTCTTGGGACACTTCACTTAGTAGAATGGGTTCCAGCTCTAGCCAGGAAAATACGAGAAGTGCTCTATCACCATTGTTTCTTATAGCTGAACAGTACTCCATGGTATACATATACCACATTTCATTAATCCACTCATGTATTGATGGGCTCTTCGGTCGTGTCCACATCTCTGCAATTGTGAATTGATTAAAAAGTTCCAAAGAATAAATAAAGATCAGAGCAGCTTCATGGTCTTCTCTGGCCCTGATTTCCAGAGGACAAGGCTGTGTCACTCCCAGAGCAGGACGGGAACTCACAGCCATGTCACCACCTGTGACGGTGGCCAAAAAAAAAAAAAAAATGCATGAATAATGAGATACAGAATGCAGTTAATTCTCTTGTCCTTCTTGGAAAAAATAATTTAAACACAACTTCAGCTATGAATGTATTGGACGATAAGCAGTTCAGAAGAAAACTAATGCAGTTGAGAACAGAACTAGAAGAACTCCGAACAAGGAATAAGTAACTGGCAATGAAACTTGCAAACTGTTAAGCATCAACCTGGTCAAATCTTCTGAATGTGGTAAGTCTAGGTCAATAAACGTGAAATTCTGTGATTCTAAAAATAAGTTTTGAACAAAGGCCAGGTTATTTGGCAGCGTGGAAGCAAGAAGTGGCTTGACTAATAAAAGTATAAGTCCCTTCAATTTGCAGAAGCCAAAATGTGATCTAATTCTTGGTATTGAAAATGAGGTAAGTAATACAACAGTGAAAAGAGGAGTTTTTGTCTCATTTCTTTGCAAATCAATGCATAGCTTAATAGAAAAACAGCCACAAAGAAGATCAGGTGAAAATCAACAGCAACATAGTAAAAGAAAACTGCTCAGTAACTTCTGAAAACATGATTCTCATTTTAGGTTTTAAAAACATTTGAAGCAGTATCGCCGACATCCGTGGAACAAACAGTTGATGGGACAGAAAGTCGTGGAAACTCTCTGGGAGTGGGGCACACAGAGCCACACCACCACCGACATAGCAAATAGACATAAAAGAGCTTAACACATAAAATTAATAGGTGATTAGTAAAAGCATGAAGATTTGCAATTGCATTATATTCTAAACACAGACTGTGTTTTCAGTGCCCATGTTCAGATTCAGCCCTGCACTGGATTGATTGTCCCATGCACAGAAAATAGATGATTTTTATCTGCTCAGCATGACATGACACATCGGCGGAGTTTTACATGTTTTCTCACATATGTGTGCATGTATTGTTTCTTACATGCTAAGTGTTGCTTAGGATGTTTGCTTTGGGTCAAACGATCCTACCTAACTCAGCCGATTAGCTCAGTGCATCCTTATCCGTGACCAATTCTGACAGCTGCAGCCCAGCCCGAGCACACGTCAAATTCCAGCGATGGTCGTTTCTTCTAACCGAGCCTAGATGAGCAATGGACGAGATTGGCCCACTGTGCTTGCCGTAGAAAGTTTATCTGGAGGGTTGCTCACGGATGCATTTCTCCCAATTTAACACAAACCTGGGATAGCACCGAAGCTCTGCTCCTTTCGATAATGAAGTAAATGTCGAAGCAGCACGCAGAGGATAAACACCCCAGCACTCCCCAGCAGGATCCTTAGACAGGGATAGAAACGTTTCCCGTAGAGCTATGTAGAGAGGTGCTAAGAAATTTCTGTATAAAGGCACTTCTGCAAGGTTCTTCTTGCAAAACCTCCAGTGGCCTCTGCTACAGAGGTGGGTTTTACATGTTAGGAACCAAGGATGGGACAGGTGTTTTCCCTGTGGCACCTGGCCCGAGACCGGGCACCACTCACAGAGAGCAGCCATGGATTGCACTGCGGCTTCTGACCCCAACGCCCTGTCCCCCCGCATTCCAGGTGCCACTCTGAGCCTCTGCCTCCCACGGCCACCCGGCTGCAGGGGGCAGGAGGACTGAACCTGGAACTCCCAATCACCACCCCAAAATAGCCGGGGGGGAGGGGGGAATGCAATGTAATGCATGCCTTGCAGAGGGAGAAGATTACATCTGATCAGGTATGTCCAGGGAAAATGCATTCTTATTCATATTATTTATATATATATATGTTTTTTAATAATATAATTACATTTTAATTTTTATATCTGGGGAAAATGTCCATATTTTTCCTGGTGCACATCCTTTTCCTGTTTTCATTTTATTTTTTGGAATTAAAAAATACTTATATAACTATTTTTAATGAAGACATAGAATAAAAGAGTAATTGCCTACACATGTAAAGTAAGGGAAAGCATGCAAAACAACTTCCTTTCCTTTTTCTATTTGAGAGTTTCTATCCCCAACAGGATTAAATATTTCTCTTTAGGTATGTGTGTTTGGATTCTTTCTCTTTTTTTTCTCATTTTTGTTTCTGTGTTTATTTTTATATTCTTTTATTTATTTCAAGAAAATATGAGAGTACAAACATTATCTATTACTTACATATATATTATATATATTTATATTATCGTTGGTGGCTTTCATTTCGTGTACGATCGATCCCAACTCTTCCGTGGGTTTACTTAGAATTAAGAAGATGCTACACACTCTCTAGCAAGTAATAAAAATTAAAGAAAAAAGTAGAAGAATTTTAAGAAAAAAATTTGAAAGAAAAGAGAAAAGATAGAAAAAAAAAAGAAACAAAAAAAGATGCAGGAATATATACGTGCACACAAGCCCCTAAACACAGGAAGAGAAGTGACAGAGTGGGAAATAAACGTTTGGGTTTATACAGAGCCTTTTGCTTAAATATCAAAGAAAAGTGTTACTTTGATCAGTGCTGAGGGTAGAAAATAGTTTTGCAAGCATGATTTTACCCCCTTAAAATGCATTCTAAAGCCAGGTGTGGAAACACAGCAGGCAGCCCCCACCTCCCAAATGCCAAATCGTGGCGGGCAGGGCTCATACACCTCCTGTAAAAATGCAATATCATTCTTAGTATTTGGATGGTGTATACACGAAGCAAAAAATAATGGAAAATGAAAAACTCATTCTCTCTCAGATTTTCTGCTTTGAAATTCCAAACAATTAACTTGCACGCTTGCACGGTCTTTTTTTACGGCGTTGGTGAAATACGGCAGTGGCTCAGGTATCACACAGAGGCCACCTCAGACATTCCTCTTGATTCCCTATTCCCCCAGGTACCATTCCCAAATAAATATGTGCACTCCATAAAATCTCTGCCATAAATATAGACAGCTGACTCATATGCTAACTAACAGGATTTCAGTCTTTTCTCCAAAGAATGTGCAAAGCAATTCAGCTCCAATCCAAGTGGGGAAAAAAAAAAATCTCTAAAACTTATATTTTTAGCAATCGTCTCACTGCATCATGTAAGGGTGCTGAGCATACCTGGTGCTGGCCAGCCACGCAGAGGGCATGGCCCTTCTTCTTCCCGCCTCGGGCACTGAGGTTGAGATCGTGCTCCTCATGGCTGATCCTAAAATATCAGCCACTACCGACGGACCAATTAACAATTATTTAGAATCGGTTTGGAACAGATACCTGCACTTGGCAACCCGGGACAGACAGTGAAATATAACACACGTCCCTCACGCAAAATCCCACGATGCCTTGCAGCCCTAAGACTGACATAGAGAGGTTTCCCTGGCGGCTTTGAGGCTACAAGCGGTGTGCCGCAGACTGTGTCACAGAAACTCAGAGAGAGAAGAAACGGTGACAAGAGTGTGTTCGTGCACGTGTGTGTGCGTGCATGCGTGCGTATGTGTGAGCGTGTGTACATGTGTGTGTGTGTGTGTGTACGTGTGTGTGTTCTGTGCAGGTGTGTGGACCAACTTGCATGCAGAGAGAGAAATAATGCCAAATGCACACATTAGCTCGTGAAAGGGCTGTTTGAAGGGGCAACGTGCTCACGGGAAATTTTATTTTCGCCCTAACGGAGGAGAGAGCTGCAGGAGTGAGACCACATCTGGTCGTTGTCGTTGCAGCGTGAGGGGATGCTCTAGCGAGGACCACGGCCCACCTGCACAGGTGTGCGCACGGCCAGCCTGCACGC
This sequence comes from Mirza zaza, assembly GCA_008750895.1. Classification (NCBI taxonomy): domain Eukaryota; kingdom Metazoa; phylum Chordata; class Mammalia; order Primates; family Cheirogaleidae; genus Mirza; species Mirza zaza. The sequence continues at coordinate 8,651 of VSMD01070153.1, forward strand.
CAGCGGGCGAGTGCCGCGGCGTCCGTCGGTGGGGGCCGTGTGATCCTGCCTTAGTCATCGGCGTCGGGGATCTTTTTCTATAACCCACGCTCCCAGTCCCCATGGCTGGACTCAGAGCTACGTCTCCACTTACCTGCGTTTCTTCTTTTTGAAGGTCAGTCTTCCCAGGGGGGCTTCATTCCTAATATTCCTAATTCCACACACTCGCAGGTGTTTGGCATCCTCTCTCCTCTGTTTGCTCGCTTTGTCTCTCTGCAGCAGTTTTCTCTCTCTCTCACACCTGTGTCTCTGCCAGCTGTGCTATTGCAGTGGCCACGCCTTCCTTTCCATCCCCTTCTCACCTGTAGGCTTTGAAAGAGGCTTTATACGGGCACTAATCCCACTCGTGGGGCCTCACCCTCACGACAACATCACCTCCCCAAGGCCCCACCTCTTGATACCATCACATTGGGGGTTGTATCTCAACATACAAATTCTGGGGAGACACATTCTGTCCTTACCGTGTTTCCCCGAAAATAAGCCCTACCCATAAAACAAGCCCCAACAGGATTTCTAAGCATTTGCGCAATAGAAGCCCTACCCCGAAAAGAAGACCTAGTGATGGGCGTGGCTACGCAGCGCATCTGCACAAGCCATGCACGTCGTCTCGGAGCGGGAAAGAAGACAAGCAGCCCTTCTCATCTGCCCCATGGTGACAGCTACTATCCCAAAGGTGACCAGAAAAGGTGCGGGCAGCCCCACCAACAAGGCCAGCTCCCCCTGACAGGTCCCGGCCATCCTGTGCCTGCTGCAAGCTGAGGCTTTGAGGGGAAAATGACACATGGATATTCCACCCTCTTAACCACTTCAGTACGAGCATCGACTGTAGCCGACAGCCACAAATAAATACGCACAGCAGAGGGTCGACTATAGCCGACAGCCACAGATGAACATGCACAGCGACTGTAGCCGACAGCCATGATATGACTTTTCTAGTTTTTCATTTATCAAAATAAAAGTGTGAACCTTTAAAAATAATGTAATGAAAACATGCATGTCTATGTTACCTATCCTGATATTTACATGACAAAGAAAGCCGCCTGTAAAGTAAACCAGGCTGTCAGTGCTTTCAAGCTTTCCTCATCACACAAAAGCAAAACGGACGCGTCGTCAACGCACAGCACAGACTGCCGTGTGGACTTTGAGTGCCAGCTGCGGGCAAGGCTTCGCAGCCGGTGAACGCCGTACCAAAGTGGTTAATGCCCACTGTCACTAATCCACCCAGAAAGCAGCCTATTTAGAATAGATTCCAGGCTCCGCTGAGCCCACGCGGCAGTTACCGCTGAGTGATGGCTCTTCCCCCGTGTCGAGAGCACCACGGTTCCACCAGACAGCCCGTGGCTACACCCAACCAAAAAATCTGATTATAGGTTTTCCCTGGTGTTTATGGGGGAAGCGATGTTTGTATGTTTTATGTTTAAAACATATGCTCACAGTTCCTAAGGCAGACTTCAGACCAACAGACATGGCCGAGAAATATCTTCTCATTTATATGATCCCTCTAGAAACCACCCTGTCGTTTTAAGCCAATTGTCTGATTTGATTCAAAGTGACCATCTGAGCAGTTCCTTCCACGTAGGCAGCAAAGCCCTGTGTCACTACGGAGCAGTGACAGCTGCACGTACAACAGTGCCACCTGGACGCTCATCAAAATTGTCGACTTCCGGCCGGGCGCGGTGGCTCACGCCTGTGATCCTAGCACTCTGGGAGGCCGAGACGGGCAGATCGCTCGAGGTCAGGAGTTCGAAACCAGCCTGAGCAAGAGCGAGACCCCATCTCTACTATAAATAGAAAGAAAATTAATTGGCCAACTAATATATATAGAAACAATTAGCCGGGCATGGTGGCGCATGCCTGTAGTTCCAGCTACTCAGGAGGCTGAGGCAGGAGGATTGCTTGAGCCCAGGGGTATGAGGTTGCTGTGAGCTAGGCTGGCGCCACAGCACTCACTCTAGCCTGGGCAACAAAGCGATACTCTGTCTCAAAAAAAAAAAAAAAATTGTCAACATCCCAGAAAAAGATACTTGGTTACTAAGTAATTCTTGTCCATTCATTGCCTCCTTTCTAACTCTGTCACATAAACCGAATAAACTCCATTGCGAGGACTTAAATAGACATTTGCACTGAGACCGCACAACACGTTACAGATTCCTTGCGTCGTAGATGTGCGGTGAATTCCGACCCTCTCTCGATTGAAAGATCTGAGAGATCGTGTGGCCCTGGCACCCTCACTATGCAGGTGACGGTGGGTAGACCAAAGTCTATGACATGTCATCCCAGGGCAACCGGAGCCAGGACTAGACCGATAACATCTGACTTCCAGTCAAGAGCACTTTCTATTAACATACTCTAATATCTGGAATTTGAAGATTTCATAGGACCATACAGGTTGTTTCAGAATTTCATAAAAGGTAAAGTCATACCATCTTGTCGATCATATATTTTGCACACACACACACACAAAAATGAACACGTTTGAAAAAGTTCTATACTGAAAATATACAGCTTCTATTTATTATATAATTCCCAGGAGGCATGATAAAATATGTGACTGATTAGAGTATTTTGACTCTTGTTAACTCGAAATCATCTTGCGGTCAATCTATCTATTGCATTGCCTATAATTTTGAATGGAAGATTTTTTATGGCATATCCATTCTATGAATATAATGAAATCACAAAACTGTAAAAAAAAAAAAACTGGTGAAAAGTAACACGAAAAGGTCATTTTAATTTTTGTTATTATTAGATTGCAAAAGCGTGTCTGCTTTCGGTTTAATCACTATGCAAAAGAGGCTAGAAGTTCATCTATTCAACTCTTATCTCATCGAGCCCAGTTAGGAGTTAGGAGCTTTGTCATTTTTCAAGATACAAACTAATTTTTAAGGACAGATTAAATATATTTAAAAAATGAAAACTTTGAGAAACACTGCTAAAGCTTATTGCATGAATCATCACAGAAGAGCATCTCTGGGTATTCACAAAACATATTAATTTATGTGCTGCGGATTTTGCTAAGGTTTGAGAGTGAAGATTGCAGGGAGTGAATTTCTCTATAATTTCCAAAAGGCAGCCACTTTTTAAGTTCTTCTCATTCAACATTTCATTTTGGGAAGTACCTCCGTGAGTTTGTTTCCCTCTAGATTTATAGGCATGAACAGTAATTTCTCATCTTCTTTTAAAGTCATAACTGCACACCTGCCGGCGTGAGGCTAACGACTTTTGACAGACTTCCCAGGCTCTGCGTGGCAAACCCATCCTGCCAGTCTGGACTTACAGTTCTCTTTACAGCCACACGCACACACACCACACGCACACACACACATGCACAAAGCACAAACACCTGTGCACACAAACGCATGTGTGTCCGAGCACATGGATGCACATGCACACACATGCACAAATCATACCCAAACATGCATGTGCACATGCACATGTGTGAACAAATGTGTGCGCATGGAATGTGCTCCATATGTACGCACATGCAAACACCTGTGCACACAAACGCATGTGTGTCTGAGCACATAGGTGCACATGCACACACATGCACAAAGCACACCCAAACATGCACGTGCGCATGCACATGTGTGAACAAATGTGTGCGCATGTAATGTGCTCCATGTGTATACGCACATGAGAACACCTGTGCACACAAACACATGTATGTCCGAGCACATGGGTACACACGCGCACGCATGCACACAAACCATTCATTCCTGCACAGCCCCTGGGCACCTGCTCTTCACTCTGCCAATTTCTGCTCTCCCACACCATTGTCCTTTGGAGTTTAGCTCAGAGATCGACTCCTTCATTAATATTTCCCAGCTCCTCAAATATGCAAGAAGTTGCTCTCTTTTCTGGACTCTAGCTAACTTTCTTAGATGCCTGTAATCATATTTACAGCATATACTGTGATTATTTCTTTTTCTATCTTTCTTCGCTTAAAACATCAGCTCTTCCAGAGGAGGGTGGCCATATCCAAACAATATCAGCCACAAGTCTATAACAAATATTAATTGGTACAAAGTATTACATTATAGGTACCTTCTCTTAATCATTTTTGTAAGTGAGGGAACTGGAACTTTGAAAGGTTTTAAAAAAACTTTTTTGTGCATTGACTGATAGGCTGCGTAGCTGAATGCCCCCAAGCTTACGCCAATGCTCAGAAAATACAAAGCTTGTTTTTGTACCTAAAGAATAGCCCATCAGGATATAGTCTCGATCGTTTCTGAGAGTTCTCGGAGGGGCGTCTTACATGTGCGTGCCCATCCCAGCCTGTCTCCCGCTGCTCTGTGTCTCCTGCCCCTGCCTTTCTGAGGACAGGTCTCACCTCTGTCACAACTGCTGGAGAATCACAAACATTCTTATCATCCAGGTGTCTTCCGGAGGATCCTGAAGCCTTCAGTGGCGACACTGGGCTTCGTGCAGAGCGAGGAAGACAGGTGCCTCACTGACCACAGACCACAGCTGTGACTGTCACCACAAACTGTGACGGTCCCCTCTCCTACCCAGCGAGAGCAGAGTCTGATGGGTGAACACCAGAGCCACACTGTGTCTTCCGTCCTCCTCTACCCTCACCAGCTGGGGACCCGCTCTGCTATCTGTGACAGAGTAAATGTGTCACCCAGGGGTTCTCCAGGGAAACAGAGCTGCTAGGAGGTGTCGTTGGTAGCTCTGTTTCCCCGGAACCCCAGGAGTCAGTTCCTCATTGTCCGTATTAAGGATTTTGCTGGCCGGGCGTGGTGGCTCACGACTGTAATCCTAGCACTCTGGGAGGCCGAGGCGGGCAGATCGCTCGAGGTCAGGAGTTCGAAACCAGCCTGAGCAAGAGCGAGACCCCGTCTCTACTGAAAATAGAAAGAAATTAATTGGCCAACTAAAATATATATAGAAAAAATTAGCCGGGCGTGGTGGCGCATGCCTGTAGTCCCAGCTACTCGGGAGGCTGAGGCAGGAGGATCGCTTGAGCCCAGGAGTTTGAGGTTGCTGTGAGCTAGGCTGACACCACGGCACTCACTCTAGCCTGGGCAACAAAGCAAGACTCTTTCTCAAAAATACATAAATAAAGGATTTTGCTCATGTGGGCACAAGAGCTGGCAGGTCCAACATCCACGGAGGTTGTATCCCAGTTCAAAGGACGTCGGGCAGGAAGAATTCGCTCTGCCTCGGAGAGGGTCTGCCTTTTTCTTCCATTCACACCTTCACTGACTGGGCGGGGCCCACCCACCCTGGGGAGAGGGCTCTCTGCTTTATTCGGTGCAATGATTTAAATGTTGATCTCACTCAAAACACCCTCAAAGAAACACCCAGAAAAATGTTTGACTATCTGGGCGCCCTGCGACCTGATCATGTCGCACGTAAAATGAACCATCACGGCACCCAACCCCACGCAAATCAGCAGGTGAGCCGAGTGTTATAGGTGATGGCCTTTTGGCCTAAAATGCCCTATCGCAAAAGAAAAAAACAAATGCATCGCCACAAAGCAAGAGACAAAACAAGCTGCTCACGTGAAAAGGATTATCACACCACAGACCTGGAACGCACGCATGCCGTTCTATTCTGAGTCAACACGACCTGTGCCGCTGCTGAGGTTCTCAGCGCTAGGGTCTCGTCGCTGTCTTGAAAAACTCTCCTCCCCGAAAGGTTCAGACAGCTCCTCTCAGCCCCTGCTTGCTCCCAGACCTTGGATTAGCTTCAAAGTAAAACTTCCCTGAATCTTAATTCCTCATGCGTGCGCCTTTGGTTACCTTTTGTCTTCTTTGACATCATAACCACCTGGGAAGTCGAGGACGCCCGGTGTGGTTGACGGCACCACCCCCAGCTTGCGTGAACACACACCACACGCCAGCCCACCTCCACCCCCAGGCCCCCCCTGAGCTGCCGCAGAGACCCCTCAGGGAGGGGACAGGCTCCTTGGGAAGAAGGAGCAGAAAGAACAGGTGGTAACACTATCTCACAGATTTACAAAGTTCTGGTAAAATAAATAGATTTCCATGACATAATGTTCCCTTCCTAAATATCTCTTTGGTGGATGCAATTTATAAACTGGCTCTCTCAGTGAATCATGCTACAGGCTCCGGAAAAGGATGGATGCTACCTTTGCCTTTTCATAGCACGGAGAAAAATACCTACGTTGGGTGTCTGAATAATTGATTAGATGCAGGTAACCACTTTAAGTCAGTTATTTCAAATGCAGCCATTTGTGGAATTTAATTAAACAGCCATCGTTGGAAGAACAAACTAAAATACTGGGGTAAATAGGGCAGGATCGTCCGCTCCGAATAAGGACATTTAAATTAGGGCCAATTGACCATAAGTTTGTGTCTGATTCTTTTAGGCAACTAAGCAAAGAAAGGCAAATTGCATTAACCCTCTCTCCCCCCCTCAGCTCCACACGTCTCTCAGAATTGAACTCAACTAAATCAGAAAATTATTAGCTCCAAGAGATATAAACTGTTAATCACCTTAATACACAGATGGACACAGTAAGCGATAAAATACGAAAATACAAAAATGGGAATAAAGGCAAATATCTAAAGAGGAAAAAATGCTCAATGAATATATAAACATGTGGACAATATCATGAATAGGCAACAAAGCACAAAAATATACCAGATACCGGAACTTACATAGCAAAAGGCATAAAACATATCTAAATAAGAATAGCAAGCACTCATTTTTTGGTTTAATTTTTGCCTGATAGCCAAGACATCCTCATCCTATCTCCCGTAAGAGTTAAATCTCAGATATTGAGGCAAGTATGACTATTTACAGCTGTTTAGAGGGAAAAGCAGTACGGACCACTTAATAAGCCTGCTGAGGACTAGCTTGCTATGTTTCATCCATTTGGGAAAGATAGGAGTCATTGTTTTTACAAAGAGAGGTGTACATAATTTATGCAGGCAAGTCTGATACTTCATTGGTTTGGTCATATACTACAATTGATTCATGAGTCATATATATATGTGTGTGTGTGTGTGTGTATATATATGCTTGATAATTAAGATTTAATACTTTAGTGTTTTTAAGTGGGGTTTGGGAAGGAAGGAATGTATATTATGGATTTAACCTAGGTTTTAAGTTTTAGACTGGCAAAAGAGATGTTATCCAGTGGGTTTGAGCTCTGGTCGACTTTCTTTAAACATGGAGAATTATACCAGAATGCTGTTTACTTTGTTCACCTGGAGGTCCCCAAGACTATAGTTTCAGAGGTTGGTCTGATAGAAGAGATATATGTATTGGTCTTGGAAATGTTATACGATTTCTTTAATAACATTTTTGTGTTTGAAAAAAAAAAAAAAGAATAGCAAGTCTTTGCAAAAGGACAGGGAAGAGAGCTGTCGTGCACTGCTTACGGGAGCGTGGATGTGAGAAATCTATACATTCCCTTGGAATCGTCCATCAAAGTTCCCTTAAAATGCAAAATTCAAGTAGTTTAATTCAATATTTCTGTTAGGAGTCGACTTCACCTTCACCTCTGTAATCAGAGATTCAGCATAAAAATGTAAGTGAGAGAATGTTTATAATAATGTCATTTGTAGGCATGTAAATTAGAAACAGCCTAAAATATACAGCAATTGGTACAGAGTATGGCACTAACTGCAATATGATATGTCCTTACATTAGATATTCGGGGGGCAGCCTTCCCAAATTCTCCTGACGTGCCCTAACCCTCACCATGAATCTCTTTTCTCTGGGAAGCAGATGAAACAGACCATGGGAGCTGTCCATATATTTTAAGTTTCACCAAGATCCCTCGATTGCCAAAATGTCCCTTGGAAAGGAAAACCAAAGTTCCCTCTTTGCTTAAAGCCAATTTGTTTAAACACTATATGTGCTTTATGTTTACGTTGCTGGCTGAGAATTTAAAATCTTTCCACTGAAGTTCGCGTATGATGATGATGACGATGGTTATAGACAGATAAAGTGACGTTCCAGGAAATATTTACCGAAACGTTACAAAGTCCTCCCACGAAACCCCCGAGCCAATGACAAAAGAATTAATGTATCACTGTTTATGTTGTTCTCATCATAAAGCAAAAACTATATGATTTTTTTTAACTTTCAAATACATTTTTTTAAAAAAATAAAATTATTTCTCTAGTTGTAACTATCTCAGTTCTTTTCTCCACTCTGCAAGAAATGCAGCCGGTCGCTTGCACAACGGCAATAAGTTAATTAACAAACATCTATACTATTGGGGAAACAAAGCCCTTCCTTCAAAAAAAAAAAAAAACAACTAATATGAGCTTTAACAAAGATTATTTTTCCCTGACAGGTAGCTTAAATATCTTGCCCCATCCCATTTGAAAAATGTGGGAGAATGTCAAAGTATTTGTGAATGGACATACGCTACAAAGTTTCATATCTTAATTCATGTTCCCTCGTTAGTGTTAAAGCCAAGCCCCCACTACCTACAGCACGTATTTGCGGTTTTGTTCCATGGTTACCAGTATGCCACTGCCCGATAGCATCTCAGTGCGGCATTAGGGAGCTGCATTCGTGAGTGGCTCTTGCAGGACACACTTCGATGGGAGAAGCCCACCTTAGGGGACAATTTAAACCCCCGGGGGCCTGTCTCTGCCACCAGGACCATCCTGTCCTCAGAACCATGATGCCCAAGAAGCACCTGTCCACCAGGCTGTTTAGGGCCTCCTCTGAAGTCGGTGCTCCCTGGGAACACTAACGGGAGACTCAGCGATCCTCATACTGGGTGCTCCACTCCCACAAGTCCACCTGCGGGGCTTTTCCTGAGATCTTCCGGAGATCTGCTCCTTTTGGGGAGTCACCTGCAAGTCCCCAGCAGTCAGTGCCTCTTCACACCTGGGGCAGAACTCCCTGACCTTGCAGGTGTACAAGCGCGCATATTGCGTGCGGCTCAGTTCCAGTTTACACCTGCGGTCCCGGCGGGATGGTTGACAGAGCTGCCCTTTTCACTATCAAGATTGCCTTGTCTTGCATTAAAAATGATATGGCTGCATTAGTCCTGGGGGACTCACATGAGGTCAGAGGCTCGAGTAGAAGGAGAGGTGGGTCAGTGACAGGGTCACAGTATCGGGGCCACCCACGGGTGGTTTTATTCACGCCTGCGGTCCTGCCGCTGAGGTTATTTGAGTGCGTGTGTCAGAGGATGCAATTGCACCCAGCTCGTGGTATGTGGTTCTCAGACCTGCCCTGCAGCTCTCTCTCTCTCGGGTGCTTGTTGGCGACCCCACGCACCTTTCCTATCCGTGGAAGGTCCTTCGGCACTAAACCGTGCACACCAAGGACAGGCCGGTGTGAATTTCAGGCTGATCCTACTATGCAGACTTCTCTCGATCTGGCCTCCGGCGAGAGCTGACGGCTTCCCAGCTGCACGGCGGCGTTAGCTTCGAGAGTGACATGCCGCGCCTCCAAACCCTGCCGGGGCCAGGAGCGCCCGGCGTACCGTTTCTAAGGGCTGGCAGGAAGCGCAAGGTGCCACCTCTCACCTTCTCACTCGGCAGGTGGAGATCTTGTGTCCACCCCATCAGACCCGTCCCCTAAAAACACCACTGCTCTGCCAGGTCCCTGAATCTCCATGTGTTGTTTTTTTTTTTTCCTCCCTGTCTCTATGGAACTGTGTGTCTAACTTGGTTACCTAGGTAACTTCAACCTCCTGGTCACCAGGTCCAATTAGTAGAATGCCATCTATTTCGTGAAACTGTGTCATTGCTGGCAGAATCCCAACGTAAGCAGGACACCTGCCTCCTCCGTGGTGGGCGAACGCGGCAGCATTAGCACGTCCTGAGCTCGGCGCACCCAGACTCCGTCCTCACCGTTCCAGGGCGAGTGCTTTGATCTTCTCCACCGACGGATTTCAAGACTCGTCTCCAGCTCGTTGATGCGGTTGTCAGCCCAGCTCCCGCTCCTGACAGCTGCTGAGAATTCTAGACGCGACTTTCTCCAGGGAGCAGCTGCCCTGGCGAAGACCTGCGCTCCCTTGGGGAGCAAGACCAGGGGGCGCCGGTCCGTGCACGCGTGCAAGGCCCCCCCCCCCCCCCGAGGGAGGTAGCCTTCCCCTTGATCACTGGAATCCGGGTCTGTGGATGGGTACCGTAGTGCAAGCTCGGCGAAAGCCTGTGAGGTGCCACCACCGTGGTGGCCCCTGCCAGCAGCTGTCTGCTGCCGGTTTGGGCTGTGGCTCTGACTGCTGCCACTATCGCAGTTACAACAGAGCCCCCCGGGGCTGGTTTGCCGTTCATTTCTTCACAAGGAAGCACCATCATCATCCAGCAGCTGGGGCCACGGGGTCTGGTGGGCGACGGAGCCCGACACTCGGCCATGCCCACGGTCACGAGCTGCTTCCGATCGGCACCGCAGCAGACATCTGGCTCCACCACGCACACTCTCACCCAGCCGCTCAGGGCACCTTTCGCCATCAGCCCCGGAAATAGAGGAAACACCTCCTCCCTTCTTCCACTTTACCCAGGAGAACGTCCTTTGGTGCCTGCTGGGGTGCATGGTCAGACAGTGAATCCTCTTGTGTGGTCCATCCACTCTCTTTTTCTGAGACAGAGTCTCACTCTGTTGCCCGGGCTAAAGTGCCGTGGCGTCAGCCTGGCTCACAGCAACCCTCCTGCCTCAGCCTCCCAAGTAGCTGGGACTACAGGCATGCGCCACCACGCCCGGCTAATTTTTTTTTCTATATATATTTTTAATTGGCCAATTAATTTCTTTCTGTTTATAGTAGAGATGGGGTCTCGCTCTTGCTCAGGCTGGTCTCGAACTCCTGACCTCGAGCGATCCTCCCGCCTCGGCCTCCCAGAGTGCTGGGATGACAGGCGTGAGCCACCGCGCCCGGCCAGTCCATCCACTCTTACGCACCGGTGACCTCACACTTCTGCCGCCTTCCTGACACCGTGCCAAGGAAGCGCCAGCCCCCCACACCCCTTTCCCCGTCCACCCTGAGTGTGCGCAGGTTTGAGGAGCCATCCCGGAAAACTACCAGGACCCAGGGTCCTGGCCAGAGCCGTGTCTCTCGCGTCCCCGGTGAGTGCTGCCTCCTCGGCGATGTCTTCTGCCCAACCTCCCATCCCAAATGCCACCCCCCATAGGTGGTGGCCCAAGCCCAGCCTGCAGGAGTGGGCTTCCAGGAACCCCATCTGGACATGCCTCCGGGTAACTGGGCCACGAGTGAAGGGGCCCCCTTGGAGACAGCACACGTCGTAGCACCAAGCTATGTCTCTCCTGCTGGGGGCTGCTCTTCTCCACCATCAGAGGGGGGAGGGAGGGCTTCTCACACAGAGGGGACCCCTCCCCTGGGTATCTGGGGACCACTCTGACCTGGGGGATAGGGGGTCGCTGGAGACCAGAGTGCATTTAGACTCTTTTGCAGTTCTGCCACCCTCAACAGCCGAGCCTGCGACTCACTTTCAGCACAGTCTCTGTGACCGCAGGACATTCGAATAACCTCCATGACAGAGTCTGACCCTAATTCCTGGGAGGCCGAGGCAGCCGGCGCCCCAGGAGCTGAGATGTGGGTGCAGCCTGGTCCCTCCTCTGAGCGAGGTGGGTGGGAGGGGGCGGAGTCAGCCTGGCAACGTGAAAATTGGGCACGCTCTGTCTATATATGTATATATAATTTAGACCTTTATTTCTCCTGGCCATGAAGTGCTGGCCGGGGCATCAGAACAAGATGGGACTACAGCTTGGTAAGTGGGCGTTTGAATCCAGCGCCTGGATTTCACCATTAAGAGTGATATGTGCTCTGAGTCTGTTAGGTGTCTTGGTGCTGGACACGTCTCTTTTCCTAAGACTCTTTTAACCAGGACATTCTTAGATATATGTGTGCATTTCCCCACATTTGGGATGTCAGGGTTCACCTTTGTTAGTAATTATCTGTATTGTTACTATCCCGTTCTGTTATAAAATCCGCTTTCCTGATAGTAACGCCTGGTTATTTCTTTTTGTTATTGCTAAGGATGTTTACCTGGGTAACCCTTTTCCATTTATTTACTTCCCATTTTTCCGGATTCTTGCGTTTCAGGTTTTCCTCTCGAAAACGTTAGAAATCTAAAGTTGTCTTCATCAGATCTAATATTTGTTGTTAACCGTATAATTTTACTCATTTACATTTGCTGGGATTGCTGACATAGACTTTTGTCCACCTCGTATCTTTTGCTTTTTTTTTTTTTGGTCCTATTTTCACGTTCTTTTTCTTCCTTTCTAGTCTGCTTCTGTTGTTTGCGTTTGTTTTGCCCTTTTTTGCATGTTTCTATTCGTTCAGAATTTCTTACCTTATTTCCATTCCGTTTGTGGTTTCCACTGAAATTCTACATGAATAACTAATTTCTCCATATATCCCACAAGTTCACATCTCCTGCAGAGATGGGACAGGGGGCATCTTGGTTTTGGCCGTAATCCTCCTACCAGCCAGTTACTCTTACATCAGCGTTATTGTGTGTATCTGCAGTGTTTCCTCGTGACTGCGTGGTTTTCCATCGCGTGAACACGCCACAGTTTGTTCACGTGTTCTCCTGCTGACAGACGCCGGAGCTGCTTCCAGATTTTGACAATCACGAACGGAGCTTCTAGGAAAATCTCGCACAAGCATTTTTTTTGTGAACTTACTCTCACTTCTTCCAAGGAAATACCCAGGAACAGAATGACCGAGTCATACGACAGTTACATGTCCATTTTTATAAGAAACTGTTTTAGATTGCTCCAAAATGGCCGTGATGGTTTACACTCCCACCAAAAAAAGAGTGTTCTTCTGGTCCTGTCTCCTTCTCACGGATGTTTTCGGGCTTCTCGAGTGTGGTCGTTCAGCGGGCGCGCGGTACTAGCTCAGTTCCACGCACTTATGCTCCAACTATACGTCTTCCTTTTTACTCCTTTTTAGCGGGCTGCTTATGTTCTTATTGCAGAGTTGTAAAAAAAAATCTTCTCAAGTGCTGGACACCAGTCATTTTCCAAATACACACGTTCTATGAATACTTTATCTCAGTATGAACCTCACTTTTCATTCTCTCTCTTTTTTTAAATTTTCTTAGTTTCTTTTCCATTTCAGCATATTATGGGGGTACAAATGTTTAGGTTGCCTGTGTTGCCTTCCCCCACATTCCCCCCCTGGGGAGTCAGAGCTTCAAGCGTGTCCATCCCCCAGATGGTGCACATTGCACTCATTATGTATGTATATGCCCATCGTCTCCCCCGCCATCTGCCCGACGTCTGACTCTTAATGACCTTTTGGAAGAGGCGTTTTACATTGTGATAAAGACTAATAATTTATCAATTATCTCTTTATAATTATTGGTTTAAGTTATCTGTCCAGAAAACACAGGCCCGCCCCAACTCCTAACAATATCCTTTTATGTTATGAGTAGTTCTGCCGTTTACATTTGTTTCCATAACGCACCTCGAGCTGACTTTTGTGTACAGTGCGAGGTAGAACTTGAGGCTTATTTGTGTGTCCATGGAAACAGCCACTGTTCCAGCACCCTTTGCTGAAAAGGCATTCCTTTGTCTATTTTCATGGCTTTGGTGCTTTTGTGAGAAATCAGTCGTATATGTAAGTGTGAGTCCATTTCTGGGTTTGCAGTTTTGTTGCTTTATCTATTTATTGATATTATGCCAGTTCTACTGATATCATGCCTTGGTTATACTACCTGAAGGTAAATCTCGGAATTAGGTAATATAAGTATTCCAAGTTTCTTGTTAGGTTTCATGATTGCTTTGAATACTCTTGGTCCTTTGCATTAACATACATATTTTAGAATCAGTCCATTCTTCAGAGAAGGACTCTGGGATTTTGATGTTGAATGCACTGAACCTAGACCAATGTATGGTGAACTAACAGCGCATTTACGCTTCTAATTCATGAACATGGTATACCTCACCATTTATTTAAGTCTTTTTTTCATTGATACTTTCTAACTTTCAGTGTAGCAATATCATACATCCTTTGTTAAATGTATTCCTAAGTAAATTTTATTTTTAAAAAATAGCACTATGAATGGAATATCCTTTTTACTTTCGCTTTTCAATTATTTGCAGTTCACATATCGACATACAACTGACAAGTGTGTACTGGCCTCGTATCCTGAAACCTTCTGAATTCAAAAATATTTGTTTATTAGCTTTTTTGTCGATTGTTTAGGATTTCCCACATACACACACACACACACACATCCTCTGAAAGTAATTTTTTTTCTTCAAACATATAATCCCTTTAAATATTTTTCAACATTCATAATGAACTTTATTTGTAGAGCAGTCGTAGGTTCACAGCAAAATGGAGCAAAAGGTAGGAAGATTCCACACACACTCCCCACCCCCACCCATCCACAGACTCCCCCCACCAGGATGGGGCATTTGTCACCGCTGATGGACCTGCACTGACAGATCACTATCACTGTCACTCCAAATCCGTAGCTCACGTGACGCTCACTCTCCGTGCCATGCGTTCTGCGGGTTTGGACAGATGTGCAATGACAGGTGTCTACTCTCACAGTGTCATGCAGAGCGGTGTCTCTGCCCTAGAAACTCCGTGTGCTCTGCCCACTCATTCCTCCCTCCCCTGCCCCCTGGCAACCCCTGGTTTTATGTCTCCCTAGCGTTTCCTTACCAGGAAGGTCAGAGACTTGTAATCTTGATGTGTGCAGCCTCTCTCATCGGCCAGGGACTGTCAGGGGAGCTGGCCCTGCCATAAACGCACAATTCCCATCCTATAGCGTAGACCCAGCCCCGCCCGCCACCTGTCTGTCAGAAGTCCCCATAGTCAACACCCTGTGATGTCAGCACCTAGATACGCTCACAGAACAAGGGCACTCGTTGGAAAATCTGCAAATAGACCTCGCGGAATACGGACAATAGCTCAGCGTCAAAGTGGCACCAAAATCAATGGCTTCATGGGAAAAGATGAAAGTTTATCTGCTTGTCAAAGGGTGCATTCTAAGAAAATGGTTCGTAATTTTTAAAATGATGCAAGTTCTCAATAGAAAGCAGGATGCCTCTGTGGGAATCTCCAAGGTGGGGTTTCCAGATAAAATATAAGATCTTGGGCTGGGCGCGGTCGCTCACGCCTGTCGTCCCAGCACTCTGGGAGGCCAAGACAAGAGGATCGCTCAAGGTCAGGAGTTCGAGACCAGCCTGAGCAAGAGCGAGACCTCCGTCTCTACTAAAAATAGAAAGAAATTAATTGGCCAACTAAAAATTTATATAGAAAAAATTAGCCAGGCGTGGTGGTGCATGCCTGTAGTCCCAGCTACTTGGGAGGCTGAGGCAGAAAGATAGCTTGAGCCCAGGAGTTTGAGCTTCCTGTGAGCTAGGCTAACGCCACGGCACTCACTCTATCCCGGGCAACAGAGGGAGACTCTGTCTCAAAAATAAATAAATAAAACATAAGATCTTTAATTAAATTCTATTTCAGATAAGCAACCAGTAATTTTTTAATAAAAAATATCTCCCAAATACCTCCTGTGCTTTTTCCCCTCCTAAATCTGGTAACCTGGTAACCCTACTCTGGTAACCTGGTAACCCTACTCTGGTAACCTGGTAACCCTACTCTGGTAACCTGGTAACCTGGTAACCCTACTCTGGTAACCTGCCCTTGGTCGGGTCACGTTACACGCTGCTTTATCATTTGAAGCTGATGTATGTTTTTATGATCTCTCTTCCCCTTTCGCTATGGTTGTTGTTAAATACCATATTGTTAAGAACGGCATAATGAATCTATGACCCAGCTCCGACAAAAGTCTCCTCACCGCTGTGCGGTAAACTAATGCGAGCCTCGTCTTAAAAACGCCGTGGGTGCCTCTGCCATGGCGACTCTTCCGTTGCCTGTTCGTGTCACCCTTTCGTTTGTTTACGATTCGGTCGGTGGCGTGGCAACCCACCAGCGCAGCAGGTAGACGTAGAACACACCTGTGAAGCTACTGTTCGAACTCCTGCTGTTACATTCGAGATTCACAGGGCCGAGGGACGGAGAGACGGCATCACCGAGGCTGTAATTATCAACAGGAG